>CM035806.1:31627570-31877570 GCA_020466095.1 Chlorops oryzae
TCTTATATATAAAACATTCTACATTTCGACTAGTCATGTTTCGAGTAACCTCAGAGTACCTATTCCGTTTTGATAAATGGACCTCTTCATTACTGCATGGATATGATCTTTATGAGAAAATAATTAAAACAGTGCAGTCTTTTTCGTTGGAATAATGACTAATGTTATCGTTTTCAACGGTTGAACGTCATTCTTTAGACTATGTATTAACTTTGAAGTTGTATTGAAAATTGAAATTAAAATATAGATAGATATTGCCATCTAGCTCAGTTTGAGCTATAGAGGCTTGACTGTTATTGTACTCTTATCCTTAATAAAATCAAATATAAATTTTAAAAACAAACAAATCGCTTTGTTAACTGCTTTATGTCTACCATAACAGATTTTTTAATTGATTTTAATATCCTCATCTTTAAAAATACAAATTTTTATGGGCTTAGCGTAACGAAAATGGGTCGTCGGAAAATTTTGTTTTATTTTCATTTTCATATAATTTTTTTATTAATATCTTTTACGATGATTGTGAGCTGAAACTCGTTTTTTTTTTTGTAAATTTTTTTTCTGGATTTGCAAACGAATGAATTTTGTTTTCTTTATAAGTGATAAATTGTTGGGTAAATAAAAATTAAAAAAAAAAAAAAAATTAAATGCATTTTCAGTCACCCACAAGCCGGATTGACAATATAATTTCATCAATACCGTCACATTAACTTATGTTGTTGACTTGAAATTTATAAGAAAATATCAAAAATCGTTTTCCATTTAATTCCAGGCGACGGTGAGTGAAACCTTACGTTATCTATAAGGCCAAAGAGTTTCAAGGAATAGTTAGCGGCCAGCCACCAGGCACTAAGCTAGAATACGAGTAGACCAGAGATAGCCAGGCATTAGCTCTGAATCGGATAATAGATCAGAGCAGCATCGGATTCCACTGAATTTTCAATGATAATCAGAATCATTAAACGTTCGAAAATGCTCACAAAAAGCAAATAAAAACGATTCATTTTATTGCACCGAAAACATTTGATAATTTAATAGTGAGCGAGACTGGGCTCGCGTGAATTGGCTGAGCGGCCTGAGAGCGAATGAATCAATGTGGTTGCTATATGGGCTCAAGCCGAAGCACGCATTAAGGCACTTAAATTCAAATCGAGACAGAAGATCGCTGCTTTGAGGTAATTTGCGAATACCGACAGCGACGTCGACAGCGCTAGCACCACTCAAGACAAGATCGGGGCAGAGGCGAGCAGAGCAGAGTGTACTGAAGTGGAGCGGAGTGGAGGAGCAGAGGAGCCTCCAATATGCCCCATACAGGTGAGTGATGACCGTTTATTGTGCTCAACGAGCAATGGTGAAAACATTAATACAAGTTAACCGTGATTTTTAAGTTTAAGAGACCGGCTTGATTGGGTTTTATTTAGTTTTTGGCTCCAGTAAGACAAAAAAAAAAAAAAACCAACAAAAACAAAAAAGAAAGAGAAGCAAATTAAGTATAAAAGTTTCATTTGAGATTGCTCGGATTTGATTACATTTCGCTTAAAAGTATTTTTAATTTCTATTAACTTTTTCTTTATTTTTTTTTTTGGATTTTGATGCGTTTTAAAGAGAGACACACCTACCATGATGTCGAGAGAATCAACTTACAACTTGAAACCTTGAGAAAACAGCGCCTAGAAGATAAGAAATGTCTATTTTTGGGCTTTTAAGAGATGGATTTTTTTTTGTAATATAAGTAAATCAAATATTCAAAGAACCAGCGATTGATTTGGATTAACTTCGGGTTTTGAGTTTTGAGCCTTTTTGCGGATCGCGTTTTCTAATGCAGTTTTCATTGGTCGGATGTAGCAGCTACCTTGTTGGTTATCCGCGACTTCCAGTCTAAGAGAAAGATTTAAAGAGAAAGATGGAGCGAGATAGAGAGAAATAGAGAGAGAGATAGAGAGAGAGATAGAGAGAGAGATAGAGAGAGAAAGAGAGAGATAGAGAGAGATAGAGAGAGATAGAGAGAGATAGAGAGAGTAGAGAGAGATAGAGAGTAGAGAGAGATAGAAGAGAGAGAGATAGAGAGAGAAGAGAGAGATAGTAGAGAGAGATAGAGAGAGATAGAGAGAGATAGAGAGAGATAGAGAGAGATAGAGAGAGATAGAGAGAGATAGAGAGAGATAGAGAGAGATAGAGAGAGATAGAGAGAGATAGAGAGAGATAGAGAGAGATAGAGAGAGATAGAGAGAGATAGAGAGAGATAGAGAGAGATAGAGAGAGATAGAGAGAGATAGAGAGAGATAGAGAGAGATAGAGAGAGAGAGAGATAGAGAGAGATAGAGAGAGATAGAGAGAGATAGAGAGAGATAGAGAGAGATAGAGAGAGATAGAGAGAGATAGAGAGATAAGAGAGAGATAGAGAGAGATAGAGAGAGATAGAGAGAGATAGAGAGAGATAGAGAGAAGAGAGATAGAGAGAGATAGAGAGAGATAGAGAGAGATAGAGAGAGATAGAGAGAGAGAGATAGAGAGAGATAGAGAGAGATAGAGAGAGATAGAGAGAGATAGAGAGAGATAGAGAGAGATAGAGAGAGAGATAGAGAGAGATAGAGAGAGATAGAGAGATAGAGAGATAGAGAGAGATAGAGAGAGATAGAGAGAGATAGAGAGAGATAGAGAGAGATAGAGAGAGATAGAGAGAGATAGAGAGAGATAGAGAGAGATAGAGAGAGATAGAGAGAGATAGAGAGATAGAGAGAGATAGAGAGAGATAGAGAGAGATAGAGAGAGATAGAGAGAGATAGAGAGAGATAGAGAGATAGAGAGAGATAGAGAGAGATAGAGAGAGATAGAGAGAGATAGAGAGAGATAGAGAGAGATAGAAGATAGAGAGAGATAGAGAGAGATAAGAGAGAGATAGAGAGGATGAGAGAGATAGAGAGAGATAGAGAGAGATAAGAGAGATAGAGAGAGATAGAGAGAGAGAGATAGAGAGAGAGAGATAGAGAGAGAAAGAGAGAGATAGAGAGAGATTGATAGAGATATATAGAGATAGATAGAGATAGATAGAAATGGATACAAAAAGATCGACAGCAGGGTCCGATTCATCTTTAATAGATAGAAAGATACATAAGACTACTTAAACATTCCGCTCAGGAGTTAATTTCAAGAAAATAATGGGTATACAAACGGAAGCGAAGGAACTTCATAAAGTGCCTGCTAACTGTGAAGTTTAGATACTTTAGACTTACGTTAAATCGCATTCATTGGGAAAAAATCAAAAGAATCTGTACAAATGAATGTGCATAGTATATCTTCTTGATGATGATGGACACGAGTTGTCGTTCCGTAGTGGAAAGCGTTATTTTAAATTAATTATTTTCTTATTTAATATGCATAAAAATTTCGTGCTTATCTGATTTATTTTGCATTTTAATGCGATAATGTAGATGTTGACAATTCCGAACTTGTCGCACCTTCCATCCGTATCAGAAACAATCTATGACGAAGTTGAAATTTTTTGACAAATTTTTTTAGACTTGAAAAATTAGCTCCATTTGATGTCTCATTAAACGCTTAACGAAAAATAAGAAAAATATAAAAAATAAAATACCGGGCAAGATAAATGCACAATCCGAAGCCTAAATGGAAAATCTCTTTTAATTTTTGTTATCTTCGATTTTAGGACAGGCCGGTGTAAATCAGTTGGGCGGCGTTTTTGTCAACGGGCGGCCATTGCCCGACTGTGTACGGCGGCGCATAGTTGAGCTGGCCTTGTGCGGTGTAAGGCCCTGCGATATCTCCCGTCAACTTCTCGTTTCACATGGTGAGTATTGATTGAATCGTTCGCTTTGATTCGATTCGATTTGAGGCCAATAAAAGACAAAAGGGCTTAAGCAATGATCAAAAATTAAATTCCAATTTTTTATTATTATTATTATAATTATTACTTTTTTTTTTCATTTTTAAGGTTGCGTATCAAAAATCTTAACGAGATTCTATGAAACTGGATCTATACGTCCCGGCTCGATTGGCGGAAGTAAGACCAAGGTAGGTGAATAATTCAATAATTTTTCATTTGATTCTATGGGCTCTACACAGAACTCAAGGAAATACATTTCCTCTTTCCGTTGAGAAGGATTTCCGACCCCCAGGGCGGTTGGCTTTTCGGTTGCGAAGCCCTCCGGTTATTTACCGGACAAAATGAATGTTTCTTTGAGCGAATTCTCTTAGAAAATACTCGGCGCCTTTAGGAAGTTCGACAGTGGAAAGAAAACTATGTATGAAGTACGTCGAAAAAATATATACGAGAGTGTATAAATAAAATAAATAAATAAAAAATTACAACGGTTAAAAGCCGACGGTCGACCATGCAATTCAAAAAGAAATCCAAATTTCTTTCTGTTCAAGATACTATCATGTTGTGCGAGATGTCAAACAAATGCTTGATTTATTGGATTTCAAAATAAATTGAATTGGTCTTTTCAAAAGCCAAATTTTTTCCAACTTAATTTTTTTTTTTTTTTTTGCTTAAAATGGTTCCTCAAATGTAGATTCGTATTTTGGGAATGGAACACATACATAAACTAAAGCATTCCTACCAACTTAGTACTGAATGAAAGATAAAGCAAAAGTCCTTTAAAACTGATTGGCTTAAGCGTAAAGCAATTAAAAGATTCATGAAAAATTTTATTCTGGTGACTTTGAGATTTTCGAATTGATTGATTCAATTCGAGCTCTTCACGTTGTTGCGTTCCAACGAAGAGGACACCTGGTTTTATATCAACCCATAAAACATCTTCGAAGTACTCAGAAATATACATATGGGCATTTCCAGAAAAAGTAAACTTTTTGTCGCGTCCGTATATAGCTGATTGCCATTCGGGACTGCATTGAAACTTTGAAAATATATAAAAGTCCGCATAAGCTGCACGAAAGTATTGAGAAGTAAAAGTACTATTTACCGCATACTTGAATTCGGGACTTAAAATTGCTCATTTAAGTGTCACGTCCGTTTGGAAATGCCCATATAGGAAATATGAGGCTCATATTTATGAGTCAAAAGAGTATTCCTTCACATATGTATGTATGTATGTATGTGTACAGTCCTTAAGAAGTGAGCCTAAAGACCTTGAGCTACGAATTCACCGCACTCACAACGTGCCACTCATTGTTGTCTTTATTTATTTGGTGTGATATCAATTTTTTTTGTCCAACCTACCGTTTACCGTTTACCAACAAATCAATCTTACCCTACAAAACCGATAATAATTTGCTCCATTAACACTTTCCTCTTCAAAACGGAGCTAAACTAAACACAGGAAAAAGAAAAAAAAAAATAGAAAATAAGGAAAAGGAAAAAAGACATGAATTAAATGAAATAATAAAAAGGGTAACGACAGCTGATGCTACAGGTTAATTTTCCCACAACGAGCCGACCGAACCAATTTTCATGAAGATAGCGTAAAATATGGCAGGAATAATCTCCACGGAACACGCATTTTATGGTCGTGACAGCTACTGACGGAGTCCGACAACAGCACATGCTCTTGTTTCGGATTTTTCCTCATTTAAAAAAAAAATTTTTTTTTTTTTTTTTTTTTGGTGCCTTTCAACTTGAGCACACTGTGAACAAGTAATTAGAACGCAATCGCAGCAAGCGCGCTGTTCTGATTTCCACAATTCCACGCAAATGCTCAGTGATATATTGCTCGCAAAGCGAGATAAAGAGCACTCTTTCTATCTTCCGGTAGCGTAAAACCTTTCCCCATGACGTCAAACCAACCAAAAAGAAGAACCAACAAAAACAAAAACAAAAAAAAACCAAAAAAAAAGCCCACATAGAATATCAAATAGAAACGTTACACTTACTCCATCAACACATCAGCACCCATACATATGTTAGTATGGAGGGACTGCCCTTTAGCCTTCGACCTAATCATTAATCATCGCTTTAGTTGGCACTAAAATGAAGTATGCGAACACTGTGCATAATTAGCGCCCGCGATTATGCCCGTGCCAGCGCCCGTGCGTGGTATGTGACCAGCAGTGGGTGGTGTGGGCTCCATTTGAATTCAATAAACGTTACGTACTTGTCTTTAGAATGGCACTTCCGCACCGCATAAAGGGACGTTCAAATTGTACAAAACGTGCATTTAACACCTCTAAATTCAATTGTTTTTTTTTTGCTTCCAACTATCGTGGTCATCGTGCTGCTAGGTTGCCGATAAGAATCACCGACCGACGTGGTATTCTCTCCCTCTCCCTCTCTCTCTCTCGCTCTCGTTGTTGGCGAAAGTGGTCTATAATTTGTGCTGGTAACTATTTTAATGCTCGCCTAACCGCACTGCAATGCACCAAAGACCCACTGCTCCGCACGGTACCGCACCATACCATGACACATGCACGTCGTGCACGGACATTGTTTGGCGGCATGTACGAACAAGCTTTTATGACTGCTATGAATTTTTAATAAATTGCTACCTCACACGTCATGGGCGTCATATGACACGTATGCAAATAGACCAGTCCAGGGAAATAAGGTGACTATTTTTTCTTTAGACCACGGATTTGATAAAAACGAATAAATTTCAAATATTTTTTTTTTTTTTTTTTTTTGGGTACTTAAATCCTTTTCCAGAGATAAAATAAATTGTATTTAGAAAGCCAGTGAAGGGTAACAAACAACCTACACCTCTTCTGGAATGCCTTTTCTTGGTCCCCACATAATTCTGTGATGCCATAATGTGGCTCTTATAAACGATAGCAAAAACGAAGTCGAAATATAATACCTATTATCACTGACGGACTAACCTTATAGGCAACATAGGCAGCTGTCTGAGGATGAAAAATTTTCAGGGGCGGAAAATTCTGACCGTCAATGCATCAATAAAAGAAAAGGCAAAAATTGGACCGCTGTCTGCGGCGTCAAATTGTCTTAAGCCGCCCCTGCCTATTATACCTAATATAATGCCCAAAAACCCTCCTGAAATGATGTTCTATTCCAAAAAAAAAAATCATTTTCCCTTCGCTTTCTATAGACAAATGATGAATGTGAAAATTCCTTTTAAAACATTTGAAGTGGTTTTGCGGGTAAATTTACATCGGAGATAGCTTTAGTTAGATTTATGTACATCCCAGCAATCGCATTTAATAAATATCCTTTATTCTTTTCTTTTTTCCGATCATTTCAACAGCAAGTTGCCACGCCCACTGTCGTTAAGAAAATAATTCGCTTGAAGGAGGAGAACAGTGGCATGTTCGCCTGGGAGATCCGTGAGCAATTGCAACAACAGCGAATTTGTGATCCCAGTTCGGTGCCCTCGATCAGCTCAATAAATCGCATTCTACGCAACAGCGGCCTTTGGACCGACGAGATGACATCGAATCACCAAAGCGCCACCGCTCATCAATTGTCTGGGTCAGTTCCTTACGCATCGGCTGCCGCAGCGGCAGCGGCGGCGGCGGCGGCCGCAGCGGCAAATGAACTCTACAGCGCCGCATCGAGCGGAGGAAACATACCGAATAGTGGCAACGCTCCCGTTTTAATGCAGCAACGACCGCTGCCAATGCCAGCTCACGATAATATTTGTTCCATTCCGCTCAATCAATTCCCATCACAATTCCGATACGATACGTCATCGAGCAGGGCTGCCTCGATGGCTGTCGGACCGAATGTTAATAGCAATGCGAAGTCAGCTGCTCTTGACAATCATTTGCAGCGACCCAACTATCCGTTGTATAATCATCTCACCGAACCGATACCGATTAAACCATCGGTTAAACACGCGTCGACAATGTCCTCGATCCTCCGTTCGGGCGGCACTACTGCGGCACTCAATCTGTCGCCGACAAATATAGGAAGCCAGCAGATCCAGCAACACCAGCAACACCAACAACAACAACAACAACAACAGCAGCACCAGCACAGCACCAGCAGCAACAACAAGATCTGAATAGCTATACGAGTGCATTCCCCAAGCATTGGCTCTGGAATCCATCGATTCTTTATTATACCCAACATATGCAAGCGGCGGCAGTGGGCCAATTATTGCCCTGTACGGCGAGCAGCGTGTATGCCGCCAGTAGCCGCAGTGCACTGAGCGGAACCAACAAGATAAATACTTCGCCAATCGTATGCGAAAATTCCATAGATTTGACAACCAATACCATGGATGCGCCCAGCGACACTGAATCAGGAAAATACTCTCCGGCGGCGGGTGCGAGTGCAGGTGCAGCTGCGGCTGCAACGGCGACGGCGATGGCGATGGGGGCCGCTCGTCGAAGTGTTGCAGAGCAGACAAAGCCAGCCGCTGTGACCAATGCAACGCGAAAACGAAATCCATATTCCATTGAGGAACTATTGAAGAAACCCGAGAAGCGAATGCGACCTGAGTTCCATGAGGCGCGACGCTGGATGAAGCCCGAGCTGGGTAGTGGACGGAGCAGCAGCAGCAACTCTTCATCGATATCCTGCGATACGAATAGTTGCTGCGACGACAGCAATGACAATGTCCGCGGCAGTCCGATCCGGAAGCAGAAGTCCTCCCAGCACGAAGATGGCAATGATACGGTCGAGGTTGTTAATTGAGGAGAAAATACTCCTTTCTCTCTCTCGCGCTCTCTCTCTCTCTCTCCTCTCTCTCTCTCATCTCTCTCTCTCTCTCTCTCTCTCTCTCTCTCTCTCTCTCTCTCTCTCTATCTATCTATCTATCAACCTATCTCCCTGTCTCGTATTTAATACATAAAGCTGTCGAGTCCAAAGACCCTTTCAATTCATTCGAAGGGAAAGAATATCAAGGAGCGATTATAGGAATATTTGCTCTAGTTTTTTAAGAGCGCTATCTGCGATTTTAAGGCATTTCTGCTGTAAAATAAATTTATTTCTAATACTAAGTAAAATTCAATGTAGAAAGTTTACACATTGCGTTTTATTTTAATCCAGGTTTATATATATATATATATTTTTTTTTTTTGGGAGGGTGGAATGGGTGATTAAAATGGGTTCGAAATTCCCCATGGTATAAACCAAATGATATCGATTTCGAAGGAAAATTTGTGGTGTTTTGACAGTCGACCTAAATCAGCCCTAATCTAAGTATTCCCTGGGAGTTTTTCCGTTCGGATTTGAAAACAAAAAATTCTGCCATTCTAAGCACAATAGAAAGGCAATGTAAAGGGAACAAAAATTTCGAAGATTTTTAAGCAGAGTTCATCACATTGTCTCTTCATTTGAGGCTAAGAATACTTCCTTTTCCGCAGAGAAAAAATTCCCGGAGAACATTCTTTTAGAATAGCGCGGAATGAGCTTGGAAAATTTCGGATCATAAGTCCTTTTAGGCCAGCCAAATTTGCAGACGAATTTATCAGTGTTCCTATGGAAGGCAAGCTTAAGTCGACATGAGGCATAATTGAGATAATTGCTACAGCTGCATTAGGATGTAGGGCAATGATTTTGGATATTCCAAAATTATGATATTGTAAGAAGTTATTTGCGTTTACTTTTTAGCTTATGTCTGAACCCAGATAGCATTTTTTGGAATTTTTGATCAAAAGCGAGTCTTTATCGAGCTACCTTTATGATTAAAATAATCGAACATACGATTGTTTTCTGATCAGAAATTAAACTTTTGTCGGGAGTCTTCGAGTCTTCTTTTAATCGTGCATGTGATCAATCATCCACGGCGCTCGAAAATGGCTCGTGTATGAATCTTCTTATAAAACAATCTTGCCATTGCTAGCTGCGTATTGAAAATTGTTAACAATCTATTACTTTAATTTTATTACACATCTGATATTCATTAAGTTAAAATTTAAATTCTTTGATAACCTATGAAAATTCAAAAATCATATGGCCACAGATATATCGACCCATTTTCGCGGAATTGCCTTTTTGATGCAAATTTGTTCTATGTAGAGCCTTCAACTCATCGCCTGGCCAAATTTTCTAACCCTAAGCACTGTAGTTATGGAGATAATTGGCAATTAGTTTTAGCTTATATTGAGTCGCATATGAAAAGAATAGTAGAAAAGACGGTTTAGTTTTTTTAAAGGCAAGATCATTTCGCAAAAAAGGGTCGATATGTATGTATGTTAGAACCCTGAAAGATATAGAAACGTCGAATATATTATCATTAACACGTATTTTTCAACCATTTTCTAATCCCTTTCAGGCATGTCCGTCCGTCTGTCCGTCTGTTTGTATACAGTTTTCTTATCGAAGGAGTTGAGCTATCTTGATGAAAGGTATGCGTACTCACAGGTACATGAGTAAGAATTCATATTTCCTTACTTTGCTTGTTGGATAGGGTCTGTTACGAAAATCACAAAACCTGCTCTAAAACCAGAGTTTTTCAAGATATTTTGATGAAATTTGGTATTTGAACATATTTAAAGGCAAGTAATATGATTTCAAAAAATTGGAAAAGTGGGCGTGGCAGAAGGGCGTTTTTCGAATATTGTCTCTTACACCCGAAATTCAAATGGGACTTGAACAAAGTTTGGCAGTTATGCTTCCTTTGTTGCCATAAACATTCTCTCCAAAATTTTTTTTGATAGGTCCATTATTAAGGGTTCCTCCAGTACTAGCCCAACAAGCAAAGTAAGGAAATATGACCAGCGCTAGGTCCATTCGAACCTATTTTGGTTATGTTTTACCTATTTTTAACCAAATTTCTGGCTTAAAAATACCCTCACTTATGTCGAAATTACCTAAATTCAACCTATATCACGGCTTAAAAGTCAATATGACTTTAAAGAATATTTTAGGTCGAAAATAGTCCTTCTTAAATGCCCTAATAGTGCCATAACTTTGAATTCCAAATTAGGTAGGTTTTTTAAGGCATATGGACCAAATTTTTTTAAACTTAATTTCGAGTATCAGGTCCGTTCGACTTTTAGGGCGATATTTGGTCAAAAAAAATACTTGTTTTGTTGCCTCTCTGCCCTATAAGTCGAGATGCATTGATTATTCGACTTTTAAGTCGAAATGCCTCTGAAGAAAAAACACAAAGCTAAAAAAAAAACAAACGTATGCCCTATTTTGACCTAAAAGGACCATTATGTAAAGTAACGTTGAGAGCATAAGAAGTGGGAGGTCTTAATTAATGCATTTTTATTCGGCCAGAATAAAATTCCATTTTGTTCCCAATTGCCAGGAACATATGCATACTCTAAGCACGAAGAAGCACCGCAAGTTTTAATGAAAGCTAGAAGTAGCATAAAAGAGCTGAAATTGACGGAAAAGCTATAAATTTCCGCATGCCCGATCTCGATGTTGCATGCTCGGCTGTTTCCGTCAAACTGAGGCAAAAGCGTAAGCAATACATGTGAGTGGCTGTCGCAAAAAAAAGTTTAAGCCTTATTAGAGCAAAAATAAGTAATAAATTCCTTAACAGGGATAATTTAAGGAAAAATAACTATAAAGAAAGAGCTGAAAGTCATTTTTACCTATTAGGTAAGGAAATGAAGGAAATTCGACTTTGTGGCCCGATTTTGCGTTCCGCCGAAAAATATTTTTTTTTTAAAGAAAAATTTATTTAATTCACATCAATGAGATGGCCCCTGAAAAATGAAGGAGTACAAGGAACACTTTCACCAAAAATCCAAGCTCGCATATACATTAAGGTTTTATGAATCGCAAAATATTTTTTACTCAAGTCCATATTTTATTTATTATTCATTTCATAAGACATACTTGATAGAAAATCTTTCGTTTATTTTTGTATTGAAGTAATCCGTATGAATGAGTAAGATCTTATCTATTTATATATCTCTCTCCGTTTTTGTCGTTTCGTTTTGGTTTTGGTTTCGTTTTCGTTTCGTTCTTTTCATTTCATTCTTTGCCCAATTTAGGTTAAAATTTGGTAATTTCGACATCTTTTCGACCTATTTTTGGTCGAAATGCCTTTTCAATACCCTAACTTTAAATACGAAATGCCCTATTATGCCCTATTATTACCACCAGACGACTTCCATTCTATTCCCCACTTACGTCGAAGTCGAACGTCGAAGTAATTATGCCCCATTTAGGGCAGGGCATTGAAATATTCTGCCCTAAAATAGGTAAGAAAATATCAACATTGGAACTATTTTGCTAGTTGGGAGGGTCTGTCACAAAAATCTCAAAACTGCCCCAAAATCGGATTTTTTTTGAGATATTCCACTGAAACTTAGAATTTGAACGTATATTAAGGCCTCCGATTAGAATTCAAAAAAATTGGAAAAGTGGGCGTGGCAAAAGGGCGGTTTTCATAAAGAAATTCAACAAAAGTCGGTATATGGGGCCCGTAATGGCCTTAAACACCTCTTGATATTAAAAATTATTTGAAGATGTGTGTCTGTGTCGGGTATTCTATTGTCAGGCTCGCCTGACTATAACACCCTTACTTGTTTTTTTTCCTGGATCAGTGGTCAAACCTGTGAAAATAGTGCACCGGCTATGGCGTTAATAATAACAGATTTTAATAGCTTCGATATGTCGTTAGGGGCTTGGATAATTTTAGAGCGATATAAAGTAGATTTTAGTAGGGATATATGTATGTTTATTTTATGTCCTCCAATTGAGTGCACACCCGGTCTGAATGGCTTAAGCCTAAGTTCAATCATATCCACTGAGGTACTTAGCTTCCTAGAAAATTGTTAGTAGGTCATCTATAATTGAGGATGCTACTAAAATCGAACTACATCCTTGATCGAATCTACATTAATTGGCTTTTCCTTGTAATCGATGGACTGGACGACTTTACGCCCGTTTCTAACAAACAATTTTATAATATGCACCTACCTACATATTCTCCGGATGAATTTTATTTAGAAGGGGTTTTAAGGGGCATAACAAGACTATGTATAACAATCAATACAAGATACCTATCGGAGGAAGTTCGAGCTCCCTAAAACTGCGCAGACTGCGTTCGCTCTTTCGCTGGTCGCTGGTGGAGTGAGTTTCACCTTTTCTTAGAGCTTTCCAATAAAGCACACAAAGAGAGACTGAAATCCGTCGGTAGCCATCCGAAATACACGAAAGCTTTCGAAGTTTCTAAATTTAAAATTCATTTCATTTAACCCTTTCAGACCTGGCGTGCACATTTAAGTACAAAAAACATATATTTGAACGCCATTTCTGGCTACTGGGCTTGCACTAGTTTTACAGGTATTGGGGGAGGGGGAAAATCTACTCCAACACATTTGAATAGAAAGAAACAATTTTTTAAATTCTTAAAGGGTTAATTAAGGCTTATGCAAATTTTGCTACTATCCAAAACAAATAATTCTCATCGTTACGTCATCATAATTAAAACCCAAAAAAAAAAAATCCAAAAAATACTCATTTTTCTTGAGAGCAAAGAAGATAAAAGGTAAACCTTATAAACCAATTATCGATATAAACGCTATTTTATGGTTGAACGCGATGCTAGCGAATCAGCTACCAACAAGCCAACGTCCATCCAACAAACACATTAACTCAGTCGGTGGTCAATAAGTATAGTGTCGGCCAGAATGATGGTGTTCTCGCATTGTCACAACGTGTTGCGTTTAATTAACTTACAATAGTGCCAATAAAGTGTGAAGCTGAAAGTCTTCGTGTCAACAATGCCAGCCAGAGAGCAAAAAACTACATATATATGTGTATATTTTTGTAGATACACCTATATAAGTGAAGCGATAAACGCTCGCACCTCAACGATCAAGGGAGTAATTTCGAAACACCAAACTGAACGCAAAAACAAAAAAACCAAAAAAAAAAAAAAAAAACAAAAACAACAAAATAAAATATATAAAATGAAAAAAACAATACTGAATAAAAGAGAAATAAATAAATAAAAAACATAAAAAAAATTGTTGCATGCACTGGCAATGACGCTTCATGGATCTGTCTTGCCGATTCTAGTTGATGAACAGAGGAAAAGAGGACCGACCGAAAATAGCGTCAAAAACGTGTGTCGAATTTTTAATGAAGAACATGGCATTTTCTTTTTTTACCCCCCTTTAATTTTTTTATTCTATTTTTTTTTTTTATGATTTCTACTAACCAACTTGCTAACTACCCGACGGGAGCTTATTACGTACGATGTTCCAAGAAGGAAGTTCTTAGTTTAAGGACTTTCCTATTACACACAACATAGATGGATCTCCTATCCACGACGGTTGGACTTTCTTCGGTTTCTTCTTCTTCGTCTTCGGCACGTCGGGATTAAATCGATTTTAATATGGGTGTTAAAGCTGTGACCGTCCGTTGAGCCTTCTGCGGCATTTCGATCTCGCGCTCATGCTCACAACATTGAAGTGTCGACAGCGTGAGCCCTAATATTTGTTAAATGGCCTGTAGTATTTCAATCTTTTTAATAACTTAACACGTTGCACTTGAATGTGTCGAACATGCAGCAACAATTGCCAACATGCTTCGAAAACAAATATAATACATTAAAAATAAAAAAACTAAAAAAAAAATTTTAAAAAATCGAATTATTAAATAAATGAAAAGAAATCAATAACAAAAATAAAAGTAAAACGAAAAAAAAAAAATACAACAAAGGCAGAAAGCAGAAAGAAAACACTAGAAAAAAGCGACGAGTTTTTCGCATTTTGAGTAAGGCAGGCATCAGGCATCGGGCATCAGCCATCAATAAAACAAAATGCCACAATTGGATCTCGTCAAGGGTAATAGATACACGCAACGGTGGTGTCCATAAAACGCGTTCATGCGGACAGCTTGAATCTTCAGAATCTTCTGAAGCCATCGTCCCATGCCCATATCGTTGCGCGATCGTGGCTAAATTGATCAGTGCGCGAACTTCATAAACTTCGAAAAGCAGTCAATTGTGCTCCACGAACGATCATGATGATGATGATGCTAAGGCTGGCGGTGATGAGCCGGCTCCTACGGCTGACCGAAACCAAAACAAAAAAAACCAAAAAACTCTTGTGTGTAACGCGTACATAAGATTCCAAAAGTGACAAGAAAGCAGACGCGAAATTCAATTGATTTCTGTGTGACATTTCAAGCCCTCTCAGCAAAAAACAGCTGTGCGATTTTGATGCTAACAGGAGGAAAATGTCTCGCAGCAACACCCTTGCACTTTTTTTCTATACCACCTTCCCATAAACCCCCCTCCTCCTATTTAAGACCCATTACCTTTTTAACAGTGTAAGACCAAATTCAAACAGAATATTTCTGCACGGTCGCGATTAAAATATAAATGAGCCTGCTCAGAGAGAGATGCTCTTGTGGAATCCTTTGCGCTTGCGCTGTCCGTGCAATGTGATCGATCTGGCATAAAAAGTCGATCGACTGACGCATGTTTTTATATATATTATTTTTATATATACATACATATATATAATATATATCAGACCCTATCGGTTCATACTTTTTCCTTGTTGTGATTAAAGAATTCATAATGAGTTCGTCTTGAATGTATTTTTTTTTTTTTGTTTTACTCAAAAGTTTAACACACTAACTAAAGAATGACCGCTTTGCACTGTTTTACCGGATCGAGAATGTTTGGTTCTTTCAAAATTTGATATACTTACTTCAGCTAGGCATGTTGGGGACCCCTTGGCCGTTCGTCGCCGTTATCGTATTCGTTTGCAGTTCGTTTGCGACGATATCGGGCTGCTTGCAATTCGGTTATTGTAAGTGTCGGGCATCGTGTCGGGGCCGTCTTCAAAGAAACAACAAAATCGTAATGATCTGAAAAATTTGAAAATTTTATTTTCAATTGCCCAGAGGGCTCTCGTCATATTCTTTTGTAATTTAATGTAACTTAATAAACGTTCAATTAGTCGGCCTCTGTGTGGGTAAATGGCTGAGATGTCAATTTACGAAGCGAGAGGTCCTGGATTCGACGCCCAGCTGAGGTCGTCAATTTTTGTGTCGTTTTTTTTTTTTGTTTCTGTTTTTCTTTGTTTTCCCATTGTATGGTTGGCAAGCCCGCGGACCCTTGCCAAATGTCCACTAATATATGATTCGGGTATGAGGTCAAATTGGTAGTGCAGAATCCTTTATGGGGAATGTACGCAAGGTTAACCATACGACCTGCAATTAGTGTTGGTGTGGTACAGTTATACTAGTTGCCGTTGTATTCACACCTTTATCTGTGATGCAAAAATGGTACCACCGGGACCGGGAGCCCCAGAATAAGTTTAAGTATTCTGCCCGGTCTTTTGGGAACGAGCCTTCGGGGAGTATCGTGGAGCATGTGGTATCTTTGAGGTGAGGAAAGCACCGGAACTCGACCCAGGTTCGCCGATTCGGTCCATGCCCACTGATGAGGCAAAAAGGGTACACTGTGTAGTGAAGCGCAGTGGAACCTCCTGTATCTTGGATACTGTGCTGGAACCACCAATGTGTACAGCAGCACATAAACGAACATACGACTGCACTCGTGGTATCCGAACAGGCCGATGTGATTGCTGGGTCGGCGCACTTTAAGGGAGCTTCCGGCTTTAGGTAATAGAGGATTTATAAAAATCACAAAAAAAAAAAACTTTGCAAGAGAAATATTGAGCACATATTCCAGTGCTTTGATTGTAATTTCGATGAATTAGAGAGGTGGGCGTGGCAAAAGTGTTGCTCCCGAAAAATGACTCTTTCATTAAAAGCTCATAAGGAAATATAAGAGAAGAAGTTTTCCTCTGAATTTTTGGATATTTTGGGCACGGTCCTGGGACCCTCTTTACATAAAAAATATTCAAACAAATATAGCTCTACAGCACTCGTACTTCATTCTTTCTCCTAAGATTCTTTCTCAGAAGATCAAAGGACAAGGTAATGAGGAAGCTTTCTTCTTCTAAAACTATGAATTTTAGCGCGGGATCTTTATATTCACATAGGAGGATCTAGGGAAAAAACTTTTTATAAACTTCAAATTCTTCATTGTAATACTAATGACAACTTTAAAAAAATAAAATTAATATAAAAACAATGATTTTTTTTTAGCAATTTTAAATGAGATCACAACAAAATGAACCATTGTTTTAAAATCAGGGGTTATCCTGTGTGTCAAAGGTACATTGGCTTATCGTGTTAAATGGAATGAAATTCAATCCATTTACATATATGTATGTTCAATTTGGAGCTCTTCAGGAAATATAGTTTTAATAGCAGAGCCTTTGATAGCTGCGCCCAAAACGAAAGGTCCATGTGACAGATCACGATCGTTTGTTTCGAGCAATAATACTTAACCTAGGTTTCCAATTTAAATTAAAGGTTTTATTTATGTTTTTCTTAATTCCTCTTAGCTCGTGACCCATAGGAAAATGCTTTTAACCCATGCCAGCCATAAAACAAAACAAACAGCTGCTTTAAAAGATTTAATCAAAGAAGGTTGTCGAAATTTTTAACCAACTCGCAAGGGTTAAGAGTTTACGATGCCATTCATTCTGATTCTCTTTTCCAAATTACACAATCTGCATTTTCCCCATGAGCTTTTCTCAATCTGACTCTTTCAACAGTTATGAATATTAACCCCTACCGGGTCATTTCAAGCTCTCTGCCGTTATATGCATTTTTTTTCTTTCTTATTTTCCGTGTTCTTCGAATGAAGTCTTGGCTTTCCTTTTTGCCCTTCTTTCGCTTGCTCGCATGATCATAAATTCGCCAACACACACAAGAATGACAATTGAATTTATCATCACTTAAAGGTCCAATAATTTCAAAAAAAAAAAAGCAGGAATAACGTATAAAATAATTAGGCAGCTTAAGGTACTCCAATCGATGCAATAAACGCACACTTGCTGTCCACAATTTGTCAAACGCACAAGGACATAAATGAGCTGGCACACGCATACGCTATAATTATAATTCCATTATATGCTCTCGACTGTGGCAAAGATGTTCGAGCCCCGGACACGACTGAATTCGTCAGCAGCCCAGAGCAAATTAAAGCGAACCCGAAAGGTGCAATAGTTGGCTGCAGTCAGAATCAGGATAATCGCAAAGACAACAACAATAACAACACTGACAACACAACGGTCACAATGGAAGGAACAGGAAGAGTAATTGCTTCAAACGTACTCGTAAATGCAGTGGAACCAACTCATCATCATACGAATGTGGATGGGAGTGCCGGTGTGCGAGAACAAATATTTTATGCGCAGGAAGTACGGATAAAGCGCAGGTAGCTCATCAGTGATCATCGGCGATCACTGCTCTGCGCACGGTCGTTGTCTTGCGACTTTTTGATTGGCACTTGTCGATTGAGATGGACACGTTTGCATGTCATCTATACGCGCGTTTAAGGGATGCGATGCAGAACATTGAAATGGTACTAATTTCGCTAATGCGCCATGCCGAATAGCTATGACGACTGCGCTCTGTCGCAGGTGAATTTTCGATCGCCTCTCGTTCGTCTTCCAAACAGAGCTTAACATCCGTATTGAGCAAAGCGAACGCGAGAGGGAAGTAAATTGGGGAAAAATATGTTTGTAACCCCACTTCCCAAAAAAAAAAAACTATTTCCGGATGTAGTCGAGAAATCAAATGGTTCCACTTCGCATATGAATTGTTCTCACTTTAGAGATTCAAGCTGGGCTATGAAAGAGTTTGCCTAGCATGGAAATCATCGCAGCAAAATAGGTATTAATTATTGAAAAAAAAAACATGCAAAATATTAGGAATTCGCCTTAGTAAAGTCGGACGATAGTTTTACGTGATAACGTCATAAGAAAACACTCATTATGTACATAAAAGGGAGCATTCAAGTATCACGTACGCTATTTTTTACGTTTTTTTTGTTGCGATTTTTAATATAATAAATTAAAATTGCATATTAAAGTTTTCAAAATCAATTTCATAAACATATTGAGAAAGAGCTGGAGAAACAATCGATAGCACTATCGATACTTTCCATGGTTTCAAACTATCGAAAACATCGATGGTTTTTGAAGACTATCGATAGTTTTGATTCATGGACATTTACTTTAGCATTGGAAAGGTGGTGCTGGCGGTGACAGAGGGCTTTCTTCTTTTTGAAATGGACAGATTCCTAAAAATGCCTTAATTAAAATTAGGGCGAGCCGCTCGAAAATTCATCTTTCGACTATCAAAATCATCAATTGTCAAAATTATCGATTGTATTATCGCTAATCAAAACTATCGATGATGATGGTGAAGTTGGTGATGATGATGTTGATGGTGATGATGATGATGGTGATGATGTTGATGATGGTGATGATGATGGTGAAGTTGATGATGATGGTGATGATGATGATGGTGATGATGATGATGGTGAAATGATGATGGTTATGTGATGGTGATGATGGTGGTGATGATGATGGTTTGATGATGATGGTATTGAATGATGTGTGATGATATTATGATATGATGTGTGATTTTAGGTGATGATGATGGTGGAGTTGTGTGATGATGTGTGAGGATTATGTGATGATGATGTGTGATGAGCATTTGACGGATGTTGATGATTCTGATCAAAATGATGATGCATGGTTGATGTGTGATGATGGATGATGATGTGATGATGTGATGATGGTGATGATGAGTGAGTGATGATGATGGTGTGATGATGATGGTGTTGATGATGTGATGATGTGGGTGATGATGATGGTGATGATGATGGTGATGATGGATGTGATGGTGATGATGATGGTGATGAGTGATGTGTGATGATGATAGGGTGATGATTGGTGTGATGATGATGTGATGGTGAATGGTGATGAGTTGGTGTTGATGGTTGAGGTGGTGATGATGGTGATGAGTTGAGTGATGATGATGGTAATGATGATGGTGATGAGATGGTGATGGATGGTGATGACGATGGTGAGGTTGATGGTGTATGATGATGGTGTGTGATGATGGTGTGTGATGATGGTTGAGTGTGATGAGATGGTTGATGGTGATGATGGGGGTGTTGATGGTGTTGATGGTGATGATGTTGATGATGTTGATGATGGTGATGATGACGTTGATGATGATGATGATGGTGATGATGACGTGATGATGTGATGACGGTGATGATGACGGTGATGATGACGGTGATTGATGACGGTGATGATGACGGTGATGATGACGGTGATGTATGACGGTGATGATGACGGTGATGATGACGGTGATGATGACGGTGATTATGACGGTGATGATGACGGTGATGATGACGGTGATGATGACGGTGATGATGACGGTGATGATGACGGTGATGATGACGGTGATGATGACGGTGATGATGACGGTGATGATGACGGTGATGATGACGGTGATGATGACGGTGATGATGACGGTCATGATGATGGTGGAGAGGGTGATGATGGAGATGATGGAGATAATGGAGATAATGTAGATGATAGAGATGATGGTGATGATAGTGATGATGATGGTGAAGTTGGTGATGATGGTGATAATGATATTGAGGTTGGTGAGGTTGGTGATGATGATGGTGATGGTGATAATGATGGTGATGATGATGGTGATAATTACGGTGATGATGACGTTGATGATGACGGTGATGATGACGGTGATGATGACGGTGATGATGACGGTGATGTGACGTTGATGATGACGGTGATGATGATTATGACTTACGCACGTTCTTGCTTCATCACGTATCGAAAAATCTTCAGAAATTCTGAGAGTCTTAAGTGTCCCATTTTACAAACCAAATGAGAATTATAGGCGTCATGCTAACATTTTATTCTATGCACTGATGCCAGAACGAGGGGTTTTTTCCGTTTTGATGGAATTTTTCGATTTTACCTTTAACCAAAAAGCACTTCAAATGTTTACAGGGATTTTTACTGATCACTTTCCTAAAGAAAACAGAAATAAAGAGCTTTTTTTCAATATCCAAGGAAGAGAGTCACCAAAATACTGCCTACCATCAGTGCTGGTTACAAAGTATGGAGAATTGAGTAAGAGAGGTTTTTTAAATTCGGCTTGTTGTATATTACCACGTGATGTTGAATGAGGAGGGATACTTATGCACAGTATTTTTATTAAATTATTATACGACCACCATTATTTTTTTAAATTTAAAACTTTCAAATTGTGGTTATTTAAATGTTTAACAGCTCAAACATGCTTGATTGAAATCACTAGCAATTTTCTAATAAAATTAGTTTACATTTTAAAAGAAATTTTCCGATAGTACTATCGATACTATCGATATTTCAGACTATCGAGACTATCGATGGTCGCAACTCTTGATATTTCTGCAGCTCTATTGAGAAGTGTTTTTTATTCTGATTGTTTTTCGGCAGTCCCGCGCTTCTCCGTCGATTGCGTGACATGTGCACAGAGAAAAAAATAACTGTAAATTATACCAATTTCGCTCTTAACCCAACAGTTTTCGCTCTTAAAATGATCTCAAGAGTCTTTAGCTTTTAAACCAACAATGTTATAACTGTTATTTTTTCTAAGAGCGAAATTGTTGCGTTAAGAAAGGTGGCTTTTAAAATTTCCG
Source organism: Chlorops oryzae (assembly GCA_020466095.1). Taxonomy (NCBI): domain Eukaryota; kingdom Metazoa; phylum Arthropoda; class Insecta; order Diptera; family Chloropidae; genus Chlorops; species Chlorops oryzae. The sequence goes on from CM035806.1 coordinate 31,648,966, forward strand.
AGCGCGAAAACGGTGGATTTGAAATGCACAGCTTTTAAAATCTCTAAAAGCGAAAATTTTGATTTAAAATTGAAAACTATTAATAATTTCCAAAAGTGACACTGTTGATTAAATATACACAGCTGTAGATAATTTTACTATCTATTCGCAAAAATAATTTCAGAAAAATGTGTTTCCTCCTCTTAACATAACCTCAAAAATAGCCATCAGATGGACTTCATCCGATTTTGTCACTCCGTTGTCGTGACTGCTTTCGCAATGCTTAAAAAGTTCTAAGATGAATAAATGTCTTATATGTCCTATTTTATGAAACAAATGAGAATTATACCTAACGAAAAGAAATGTAATTAAGTGCTCAGTGCTCTTAACTTAAATAGTTTCGCTTTAACAAATTGAATAAAATGTAGTTGGAATAACAGTTTAGCTGTAAAAATCCGAACTTTAAATGCGAAAGTATGTAAATCTACGGATTCACTATTAAAGTTTCTACTTTCACTCTTAAATGATAGCCAAGAGCGTTTTCATTGTTGGGTTAAAAGCAAAATCCTTTAGATTCAAGAGCGTTTTCTCTAAGAGCGTCGCACTCTTGAATTTACTACGTGTTTTTTTCTCTGTGTGTGAATCTGTGTGTGCCCCCATAGCCATACGTAAATTTGTATTTGGACGTTGTGTACCTTTTGCATATTTTCGCCTTGTCTGCTTTGTGAAGAGACGATTGAGACGATCTGCTTTCTCATGAGAGCGAACTCTCTGCTCTAAACCGGTTTGTACTTTTGGGTAATAGAGTGCTTTGTTGGTGAGGGATGTTCGGGGATATGATATGGAAGAGTTTTTTTATCTTCCCCGTGCGTCCATCTCCAACAACCCAACTTTGTTGTCGCGTAAAATGAACGATGAATATGTTGAACGTACCTACATTGAATTCGCCGTCGGCAGATTCTCGCTATTTGAGTGTCCTTTCCCCGATTTAATGGACGTTATCACGTAAAAAAAAATTCCCTACTAACAACGTCTGAACATGCTTGATGACACCGACCAACAATGGAAGCCGGAGTATTGTATCTGTCTTCAGCGTTGTCGAAAATAGTTCTTTCATATTCAGATATTTTATTTAGTTTCTGCTTTTTCTTGGCTTTATTTTCAAATTTTCCCCCAAGTGGCTCTTATTTATTTGATTTGTTCTCCGTTCTTCCCTTGGCCCTGGCCTTGGACTTGAGCTATCATTCTTTTCTTTCTCTCCTTAGCAATAATTTTACTTTCTTTTTTAGCAGCAACTTATTAGGGGGTTTTATTTAGCATTTCACTCCATTCACATTTTTTTATACGATCCGCTGATGGTATTTAGAGAGCATTTAACAATGATCATAATTTGAGAATAATCTTAATAGGGTCTCAATTAAAGTTTTTGGATGGTCTGGAATATCCTTCTGGGATGTGTTTTGACATATGTGAAGAACGAGACTTTCTCTCTGATTAAACGGAGAGGCTATTGCTGCACTGGTTTTTTGTTTTTAGTCCTCCGTTTGATGCTTCATTGATATCAAATGGATTGATCGGTCAATGATTCCTCACTTATTCACTGATAGTGATCGTGGTGTAGGGCTGGGCTAGTTGAGAAACAGGACATTTTGGGAAATACCATTATAAAAACTACTGAACGCCATGGAAAGCATAATATAGGGGAAGGACGACGTCAGGGTAATGGAAACGATCGAACGATCGCTAATTAGGCCGCAATTATAGTGGAAGCAAAGCTGAAGCTGAAGCGTAAGCTTTCATGTGTTTCTTGTATTTTCGCAACAACAAATACATGACAGCTTACACTTCAGCTTCAGCTTTGCTTCCACTATAATTGCGACCTTAGGGTTATCGAACGCGCTGCACACGTGTTGATTCATTAGTTTTTGACGAAATAGTAAAAAAGGATTAGGTTATTAAAAATAAATTTCTATATAGGTACACCTTACAATTGGATAAAATACTTAACCATTGGGTTCCACAGCAACTCATTGAGGAGCTATTTATGTATATCTGCTGAAGTAAAAATTGCTCAACTAGCCAGTGCCGTAGCAATTCTGTTTTGCGTGGGGGGTAAAATAATTTTTTCAATTTTAACGTCTATTTTAATTAAAACCATATTACATGCACGCTTTCAATGCAAGCGTTGAACGGACCTTAAGGAATCGTATCGAATGAATACTTTTTTAAAGCGTTTTCTAAATAATCAGCTATTCTTCTTAGAGCTATTATACACGAGACGATATAGGCGGGGTAGGCAGTTCAACAGTTCAATTCAAAAATATTTTTTACCCAGAAGATAAAACTTATTCTTAGAGTTTTATTTTTCGATCAAAAAATAAAAATTAATTTTCGAGTTTTATTTTTTACTCAGAAGATAAAACTTATTTTTAGATTTTTAATTTTTACTCAGTAAATAAAAATTATTTTTCGAATTTTATTTTTTGCTCAGAAGATAAAAATTTATCTTACATTTTTATTTATTAGTCAAAAATAAAAATTACTTTTTGAGTTGTTTTTTTTTTTACTCAGAAAAATAAAACTCTTGCATAAGTATATATCCACTTTCTTCAAGATAACGCCTGAAATAGGATGAAGAGTCGGATGATGATGAACACGGGGAAATGAAAAAGGCAAGATACGAAATCGGCAACCACAAATCAAATCCAAAAAATATTTGCATAATACTTGTGTTTGCATAATGTTGTGAGTAAAACAAAAAACTTGAAAAATAATTTTTATTTTCTGAGTAAAAAATAGAACTCCAAAAATAATTTTTGTTTTTTGAGTAATAAATAAAAATCTAAGATAAATTTTTATCTTCAGAGCAAAAAATAAAATTCGAAAAATAATTTTTATTTACTGAGTAAAAATTAAAAATCTAAAAATAAGTTTTATCTTCTGAGTAAAAAATAAAACTCGAAAATTAATTTTTATTTTTTTATCGAAAAATAAAACTCTAAGGCCCGTTTGCTACTGTTCCGGTTAAAGTTTATCGTCACGATATCCTCTCAAAATGTCAACATTTTCATACAAATATTTTTGTTTTTCGGAACGAAAACTTTAATCAGAACAGTAGCAAACGGGCCTAAGAATAACACTCAAATACAAATTTTTAAAATATAATTTATTTTATATTGATTTTTAAAATTCAAACTTCAAAAAAAATTATTATTTTGGGTCCCTGTTTTTCTCTCTTATAGCTTACATTTTCCTACTCTCCTCGAAAAATCCCTTTTTTAAAACAAGTATGGTTATAAGGTGGTTGAGCCAAATAAAACCAACGCCTTTATAAGGCCCGATTTTCAGAAAACATATTAATAGCACTCTCTGCATAATGACTTTTGGCATGGTCTTAAACGTTTATATTTTATTCACAAAGCAAACAAAATTGCGTCGATTGTGTAGCTGAGTGAATAGTAGTCTTCCAACCACGTCTACAGAAGTGAAAACAACGTGCTTGATCTAATTTTGCGTGAGAAGAAGAGCAATGTTTTTCTAAAAGTTGTTGATAATTTTGTAAAGTCTTGATGCTCATACCAAAAGTCGGACTTTATTCAAATTAAAAAGGATGGAAACAACCCCTGGCATTGCTGTATTCCGAATAAAACGTAAAATTATATTGAGTGGTTTTAATAAGGCATACAATAGTCACCTTGCAACTGGTTCTTTAAAAAAAATTTTTTTGGAGGCCCTAAATGGACCTTAATATACCAAGCAGTTAAAACAATGAGAAAGAAGGCCTTTCACTGCAATGGGCAGCAAGTTAACAAAATTATTATCGATAATGCATTGTACCTGCACTTGAATATACAACTTTGAGTTTTAAGAATATTATTTTATATAAGAAGAGCTGGGAAGAGTATTTATTTAAATTTTTGATCTCAAACAATATTTACAATGAAATCAGATAAAAATTTTATCTTTTTCTTTAATTGTTTTTGAAAGCAATCAGAATTGGGCCTTATTAAGACATGGGGTTCCTAATATGGCAAAAAAATTACAATTTATAAAATGTCTCAACTGAATACTTTTAAACACTTTTTTGTACTTTTTTTTTACATTTTCGGATAAAGAAGGTTAAATAAAAGCGATTAAGATCCAAACTCTCTCTAAGTTTAACCAATTTCCGAATTTCCAACGTCTTTAACACGCCTTTGTGAATACCCCTATAATTTTAAAAATTCACATTTTCCCCTTTTTGCCTTATCCCCAAAAATGGAGAAATTTCCATTATCTAGCAGCACTTTAATTGATGAAACCGTGTTTCCGATACAAATTGACAAAGAAATAAAAAATATAGTGCGTGAAAAGACAAATGACGAACAAAACCTGGAAACCATTCTTTTAAGATTCAATAAACTAAAAAATCGCAAAGTGCAATTATATTAAATGAGATTGAATATCATCGTTTTTTCGATTGTCATTTATTTTTTCTCCTTTTTTAATTTTTTTCATGGGCAAAAACAAAAATGCGTGGGGGGGGGCAAAGCCCCCTCTTGCCCTTATGGTTGCTACGGCACTGCAACTAGCCCCGTCCTACTCTCCGTTTAAAATCAGGATTTTCCAATTTTTTTTTCGATACTTATTTTAGCACACCTACTGTGATGTATCCTCCTTGAATTTTTCGCATTTTACAGCCCAAAATTCCTAGATGAGCTTCTAGGACTCGAAGGGACTGTATTTATGCCCTGCATAGAAAAGATTAAGGGAAGAGGAAAGAAGAAATAGCTTCATGACCTTTGGATTAATAGTTATAAAGCTTAAATTTACCTCTCCATACAAGCGAATCATTTTAGGCAAGTTTCTTTTCGAATGAAGTTTGCTCTTTAAATCTTTAGAAAAAAATATACAGCCCGATTCGGAATATTCCCGGGGAATCTACTTTTATTTTCTACTTATATTTTCGATTATACTAACATACCTTAGAGCTGTTGAAAATAAATAAATACTCATAAACTCTTAAGCCTACACACAAGAATCCCAGAGCAAACCAAAAAAAAAAGTGTTCGGTGAGCACGATACTGAGAACATTAAAAAACGAAGAGGCGACTCGAAAATCGTAAAACACAATTTACGATTGTATGCGCAGTCTCCGAGCTATTCTTCCCTTGAAAATTCACTTAGCGATATTACTGAGAGTGTCTTTTGCCTGGGCATAAAATGTCGCACACATATACTACATACATTAATCACTGCATCTGAGCGTCCACTATTATGATCTTATGATCCGTGTTAATCAATTGAAGCATCAACGTTGTGCTTGAGAGTGAGAGAACCAGAGAGACAGCAGGACAGAGAGATAGAAAGAGAGGGCGACAGAGGGCCAACACAACATGGATTATAACTTACAACGCTTGACCAAACGTTTATTGTCCAGATTCCGTGTAAAAGGAGGCTACCCCACTTAGCCAAGGAAATTAATTTTCTCTACTGTTAATTGCTGTTTTGTGTTACGACATTCTTATCTCATTAGGCCATAAAAATGGAGACTGTAAAATGGTAGGCTAAAAAAGATTCACGCGTTACTCTATGCGGGGGAACAACATCGTCAGTGGGGGGCAGCACTTTGCTCTTAACTAAAATGGGAAAATTTAATCAAATATAAACGCTACTGAAAAAAGAAGTCAATTTTTATTTTCTCTTTTTTGTTTCTTAACTGGCTGGAATCGTTCTAAAGGATACATTTTAATATGAGATAAGATAGTAGAAAGTTCCATTTGATCGTTAAATTTCCGCATCACTCGAAAACGGAAGCCAGAAAAGGCTCGTTAAGTGCAATCAGCGAGAGAATAGAATTTTAAAATTAAGACCTAGGACTTCTTTGTCAATGAGTCTGGGAGATATGTCCCTGCAAAATATGTGAACGATTCAAGCGGCAATTCAAAATCAATTTACTACAAACAAAAGGAATTACACCCCTATATCTTTCTTTGGAGACTTCCTTACTAACGATGCGAGAGGGCCTAGGCAGCCACGAGCGCAGAAATCTATTTCGGGAGGGGTTTTAGGCATTACAAGACCACATATCCCCGACAATTTTCTCGTGTTTCTTGGTAATTCCTCGCCATTCTTAAGTTGTTAATGTACCAAATCATGGCCCTGTTCCACTTTTGCCTAGGGTGTTCAAATTTCAGATCGATCCTGAGTGTTTTGTGAAGTCTGGTGTTAGGGGTTTTTGTCTTTTTTTGTTTGTTCTGGCTATCCTGTCTTTCTGACGGCACTTTTTGGTATGCTGCGGTATTAGATGTAGTGTATATGGGTTAACAAGAAACCAGGAGATCGAAAATCTTCTGTTCTACGCATTACTTAACCTACTAAGAGGAGATATTCTCTTCTTGTGTATTACGAAAGTGGATATAATAAAAATAATCTACTCCAACCTCGGAAAGAATGGATAAACATATTTTGGGCCTCTAAACACAGTCCGGGCCGTTTGAAGTAGGAAGTTGACCAAAACACAAAAAACTTTGGGAAAGCTTAGCAGTTCTTTAGTCGCGACCGCTTGTAAAAGTCTGCCCTCTTATCGGACGAAATCATATTGGATCCGTACAACTCTTAAACTTACAGTCCTTCATTTCGATTTTATTGACCGCAAAGAACTTTTGGGATCATTAAATGCATCCGACATCAAAGCTCAATGGAAAAAAGAGCATCCAAGTTATCAAAATGATGGTTAGGTTAGGTTAGTGTGGCTGCCACCATAAATGAAGTCACACTTATGCCTCACATGTGCCTTTATTGATACTACGAAAAATGGGACAACCATGAACAACAGAAACAGAGAAAAAAAAAAACTGCCATAACCAACATCTACGACCTCAACAGGAAGTTGAATCCAGAGCCTCTCGCTTCGTAAGTTGGCATCTCAACCAGGTACGCCACGAAGACCGTTATTTCTAGATAATACAAGACAAAAACTTACATGCTGGCCAATAATCGGATGGCCAATTAATTTTAGGAAATAATATATAGAGCGCCAAGATTTCTTTTAGGTACCTAACCGGGGGGGGAAAAGAAATATAAAAATAATGTGGGTAGCTCCAAAAACTGAGCTGTTAAAATTGTTTAGGCACTTTTGAAAATGAATTAGTTTTCATAAAAAAATTTAATTTCAATCTTGACTTAAGTATTTTTAAAATTAAGTACACGAATATATTGTTTAATTTCTTAATGCGCTAAAACTAAATTGGATAATAAAGATATTTAGTCCAATACTTAGTTATTGCTTCGATTTATCACAGTTCATTAAGTACTATTTGTGACCTATTAACTAAAAAACTACTAATGATGGATGTGCTGGATTGCAAATACGCCGGATAACCGGATACCGGATATCCAGTAGAAATTTATGATTAAATTTAAAAAATATTCTCTGCTTAAAATTGGTTTAAGTTTCGCAAATTTACAAATAATCAATTTACCAATATTTCATGTCTAAAGTAAAATATTATCGATCAAACAATACCGTTTCAGAGTTAAAACTGACTAATGCCAAAATATCGAAATAGTCTATATAAATTAGTAAATAAATATTCAAAAAATTATATTAATTGACTGATAATTCGTTACTTGGCCCTTTTTTATAAGGACTTTGGTGTTTTGGGAACACAAAATGATGAAAAGCTTTGAAAAGCTTTCTCTAAACCATCCAGCCGGAGAAGCCATCCAGCCCTATGCATCTCAGCCGGATAAACTATAAACAAACTATGCAGCTGTGTGAAATTTTTAGCCGGATAAACTATCCAGAGGGATAACTTATCTAGATAAAATATCCAGCCAGAAAAACTAACCAGCCAAATAAACTATCCAGCCGGGTAAGCTATCGAGCCAGATAGACTACGCACCCGTAAAAACTACATAGCCGCGTACACCATTCAGCCGGGAAAACTATTCAGCCTGATAATTATTGAGTGGCCGAGTTGACCAGGTAGAAATTTACTGCTACATATCCTGCACATCCCAACTATCCGAAGGGGAAAATTCACTTAACCCCCCGTTTTTAGTGTGTGTGTGTTCGGATAAACATTTTATCGAAGGGTGATTTTACGACCGATTTACTCAATAAATCTCCTATGCTAAGAATGTGTCTATATATAAATATATATATAATATATGTAAGTAATAGTATAAGGCAATTTCTTTGGCCAAGTTAAGACTTAATTTAGGACAGTCAAACACGAGTTTCGTTTCTCAATGGCTGCAGCTCCCCTTGCGAGTCGTTATAGTACTCATGGCGCGCATTCGGGGTTTCGAAGCTTGTCGACTCTACAGGTATGCCAATGGTCTGCGTTGGTATTGCAATCCCTTCCAGGCCTGGCGAATGCTCATTCATTAAGTATTCGGGATTGTCAATGCTCGCAGGCATAGCAATCAGGTCTAAATAGCTACCCGGCTGTTTGCCATTATATTTTGTCTTATTGTTATTGTTTATGTTGGCATGTTTTATTATTGGCGGCTGGCAATTGGGCATCAAATAGTCATCTTCATCGACAGGTAAGTCTAAGCGTAAGTCACCGACTCCAACTTCCCTTGAACATAAGTTTGTTTCGTCTTCACCACTCGAGGAATTCTTATTCATTGGATCCTTACAGTAACGATTCTGTTTCGGTAATTCAGTAGTGCTCTCAGCATTGTGTCCGGGTTCTTTCGGTTGTAAGTAATCATCAGCCTCAACGATCGTTTCGGGGCCTTCGAATGATGGTGCGAGCTTTCGTATCAGATCCTTTTCATCTTGACTCGTGTAAGCGGGCAAACGTGTGAATTTATCTCCAGGAATGAACAGATAACGGCCCGGATCACGTGCGAAATCGGCGAACACATTCACCAATTGCTTGAACGACGGTCGAGCTTCCGAATCCACGTGCCAACAGGAAAGCAGAGTGCAGTAGACATCGAGGGAGCATATTTTCGGCTGCTCCAGTCTTAATCCGTTTTCGATGTCGTTGGGAATGTCTTTGGCTGGTATATTTTCGTATGGGCGCTGGCCGAAGGTTAGTAGCTCCCAAATAGTTATTCCGAAAGCCCAAACGTCCGATTTGCTAGTGAAGATTCGATGTCGAATACACTCCAATGCTAGCCATTTGATGGGCATTTTGCCGCCAGCGGCTTTGTACTCATTCGAGTCGCTGCTGAGCAGCTTCGCCAAACCGAAATCTGTGATCTTCACACATGACGGCGTTTGGACAAGAACGTTTCGTGCAGCCAAGTCGCGATGAACAAGTCGCTTCTCCTCCAAATAGGACATGCCCTTAGCTATCTGCGTTGACCAATTCAACAGAGCTTTCGAGCCGATCTTGTCGCGGTGATTCCGCACATAGTCCAACAGACAGCCCAGCGGCATCAGCTGGGTTATCAGCATCATTTGCGATGCCATGCATACGGCCAGAAGCTTTAGGAGATTCGGATGTTCCACAGATGCCATGATGTATGCTTCACGTAGGAATTCTTCGCTCGAGTCGGCTCCATTCGATTTAAGAAGCTCCTTAATTGCAACTGGAATCTTGACACTTTCACCCTCGGGCACCCAAACCCCTTTGAACACCCGACCAAATGCTCCCATTCCCAAGACGCCTCCTTTGCGCAGTTCAGCTTCCATCACGATTCGTAGTTTCGAAAGATTCGCCCCAATGTTCGTCGGTCGAAGCGGTTCCGAGTCCTCACACCCTGACAAGACCATCGTCATTTTCACGGCATCTTTTTTGGCCTTCGCCTTTTGGCGACATATATATGTAATCACGCTCAAAATACATAGAATTATGATGCATGATACAACCGAGATGATGATGTAAACATAGCTTTCCATTCCCGCCGTCAGTTTTGAACCTTTTGGTGGAAAGGCCGAGCAGTAAGTCCCCACATGAACGGACTGGTATATAATATGAGGATACTCCGGCGGGCATTTCGATGTACAATTAAACAGCGTTGAATTGTCGAAGGATTCACCCTCGGCAAACACTTTCAGACTTTGGCAATCAATGCAGTCCTCTGCTCCAGGGCCCGTGCAGCCCTTACATTCCGAATGGCACTTGAAACATTCCCGTCTGACATCGTCGGCATAGTGATCACGGGGACACTCGTCCTCACACTGCTCGCCACTTTTATAGCCGGCGCACTTTGAGCAAAGCTGCTCGTGGTATCCGTACCCACTGCAAAGTTCGCAGCGTGGATGGCACTTCCGGCAGATCGCTTTGCCCGCAAGCGGCTTCAGAGTTCCCTGCTCCTGGGGATTCACGTACTCCCAATAGTAGCCGTTTGGACATTTGTCGTTCTTCATCAAACATCTCTCCACACTAGCGTCATTGTTTATGATAGCCAGATTGCAGGTTTTGCAGCCACCTGGTCCGATTGTATTGCTCGGTCCGTAGCACCCTTCACAGGTCTCGTGGCATGGACGACACACGCCGTAGTCGGAGTATTTGTTGTCTGGGCAAACCGTTACGCAACGCTGGCCGTCTCTCACATGAACACAGTCGTCACAATGCTCAGCTCCAGGGCCCGAGCATGTCCGACACTCCGGGTGACACTCCTTGCACGTCTTCGCATCGAATTGGTATGCACTGGAAAAAGAAATAGACTCAATTTATTTCGCACCCCACTGAGGCACTTTGCAAGCGACTTACTTCGTTATATTCCTGCAGTCGGCTATGCACGTTCCATTAAAAGCGAAATTTCTACACTCCAGGCACTGATCGGAGCCCGAACCCCAACAGCCCGCTTCATTACACTGATCCGAGCAAACGAGTCCTTCTTTTCCTTTGGAATTATGAAAAATGGGAAGAGATTGTGTAAAGGAGGTTTGCTAAAGCTGCAGTTACGGTACTTACTGCACTCCGTTTCGTTTCTGTTCCTGGCAATGACAACACCATGGTCCGGGGACTTCTGAATTTTCGACCATGCGATGTCGCTGACAAAACAAATTCTCTCATTTTGCTGTATAACCACCGATCCCGAGTTGATTCTTTTTAAACTACGAAGTTCCAAACTCTCCAAAGACGATTTCACAATCGAGAGTGATGCAAAATAGTTCTCCATGAGTTGTCTCCCATGGATGATTTCCAAATTCCGGAAATATGAAAGGTTTTTAAAGGCCGGATGTGCACCTTCGATATCCAGGTACCCAGTTATTTCTTTAACTGTCGAAAATACCTCAAGACGATCTGGATGCATAGCAATATAACGCGGTCCAAGCGAGTAATTTTTATAGATGTCTTGATAGCCTGAGAAGGTTTGATCCAGTACGCGCACTGATCCTTCGATAACTGTGCAGCCCTTGTATGATTCAATATTACCAGAGTGAAGAACAGGAATTTCCGGGCAAGTCTTCGGGCACGGACCATTACAGGGTACGCATTCACCCTCTTTGGCCATTTTGTCAGCTGGACAGCTACGTACACAAGCGCCGTTGTCTTTGAGAAGATGTTCGGGACATTCCTTCACGCACGTCGCCCCATAGGCGTACTTTCCCTCGGGGTTAGATTCCCATAAATAATTGGTAGGGTTATATTTCTGCATAGGTGGGCATTCCTCCTTACAGACTCCGTCATCGTAAAAGTTCTTGCACGCGATGCATTGCTGCTGCGTGGGTCCTGTACAACCTCCGGCGCAGAATAAATGACAGCACTCCCTCGGCTTTGAACCAAAACATCGTCCCTGAGCACATTGAGGCGAGCAATTGATCTTGCTGAATTTCTGACAATTGTGAGGACCCTCACCCCAGCAGCCACGTTCACAAGACTCGTGACATTTCGAGCACTCCCTCTCGGGTGTTGTAAAATTATAAACGTAATTGTATTTATCCGTTGGACCTGAAATTCAGGAAGACCATTTTATTTCAATCTACGACTCAAAGACTCTTTTTTCTTCCTTACCAGAAATAATCTCTTTCCATTCTATGGACTTGATATGACACAAATTGAAGTTGTTAAAGAAGCCAACAGAGCCCTGCAAAATGTCCCGCAGCGCCGGCATTTCGAGCGTGAACATTTTCGAGTACGTTGCGAAGAGCGCGAACTGCTCATCTTGAACGTTTAGGTTGAATAACGTGCGTCCTCGGATTATTTGGAGCCTGGAAGTGGGGACATTTTAAAATGTTATTCTTTGAGGTATAAGTGCTGGAGAGTTTTAATGGTATCTACCTGGGGAAGACTACTTTCTGTACATCCACATGACTGATGAGTATATAGCCGGTGACTTCACGAATATTCTCGAGAAAGCTTAGATCCAAATTGGCATCCTGAAGCCATGTTAGCTCCAAGTTGCCATCAACGTAAGTGCAATTATTGTAACGATCTCGTAAATTTCGGTAATGGTGTTCCCGGTTCGAAGGTACCGACAAGCGGGATTTCGTCCCTATGCAAACTGCAAAAAAAAGGAAATAATTAGTATTTTTCAAGGACCATATAATGATCACAATCAGTTGTAATAAAAACAAAATTAATTATTTTATCTTCTCCCCCGACATATACATTTTAAGTTAAAGTTCGAATCAACATTCAAATTTTTGGACCTCGCTTCGGAATTCAATCTAATTTTGTAACCATACAGACACATAAGTATGAAACCTGAATTAGCTAAGGTCATCTAATCGATCATTTATTTATGTTCCTTAGTGACTGGAAACTGCTGCTTGATATCTCTACCGCTGAAATCTCGATGGTAAAAAAGACTCACTCACGAATTAGAAACCTTTGAAGCAGGTAACCGAATACCCCAGACTTACTGTTTGATCTCCAAATGGTCCGACAGACGATTAAGCCGAACATAAAAATTTCGATGAAAATTGAAAATCGGAATTCCTTCTTTCTTCAGTAGAAAACAAAGAAAATCAATAATAAATGAGGAAACGCAGCTGGGGAATCGTTTTAAAACAAAAGACTTAAGCAACAAACCTGTTTGTCTTTGCGTGGTACATTTCTGGAAAACAGTAAAGCGTGGTTTCGGTTGTTATATTTCTTGTTGTTCATTTATTTATTGAAGTTGAACTTTTTCTTTCTTGAGAATAAGTGAATCAGCCTGCTAAAATAAAGCTTTTAATTCTTGGAAATGTTTTACGAATTGACTTTAAGCCAGAATTGGAAGCTAAGAACCAATAAAATCGAATAGATCAAATAAAAGTAGATGAGATAAATGTACAGACTTGAAGAATAAAAACTGAATTTGATATTTAATGAAAAACAAAAACTCAATTCGATTAATTTAAGTAGGTAGGTAGGTAACTAATAATTCCTTTCTGATTCATAACATTGGCAAAAAATTCGATTTATTTTTTCACATTCCTGTTCCAAACGTCTTAAGGTATTGATATCAGAAAAGGGCCTATAAAATTCCATTTTCTTCATAGGCCTTCCATTTTTTGTATAGAAAGGGAGAGCGTGACTTCATAGTGAAACCACGAGACGGCCTTTCGAATTGTTTGTCTTCAGCATTTTCGACTTTGAATAGCACAAGAACCATTAACATTAGCTTTTTTTCTGTCAGAAGAAGAACAATTTGCTTCAGGTATTTCATAATCGATAAATTGAACAAATAATCGAACACGAATACCTGTGAATAAGCTTCGTAAATTAAAGTTTAGCGTTAAGTTAATTGCGCCAGGAAAGATTATAACACAGTTAAAAAAAAAAAAAGCTGTCATGAGTTTCGCCAACGTTTTCTCTTCTTAAGAAATGGATAAGCTTGCTTCCCCTATCGAATATTGTTCGTTTTTTTTCTCTTTATCACTGCTTATGCTGATGAGTTCGGTAATCGAAAAACAATAAACTCGTACTCGTATGCATGTATATACATACATACATACATATGTATCTGCGGTCAAGCAAGAACTCCCACTTGAAACCCTAAATCATTTGTGGTACCTTTTTTCAACCACGCAAAAAGAAATTAGCTCATTATCATTGTCTGCCTTGCCTCTGTGCTAATTTGAATAACGATTATTTCCCAAATTTCGATATAAAAATTCGATGCTCTTCGAGCCCACGTGGGAGGCGGCGGCATTAACCAAAATGCAAGGGATTATTTACTAAAGAGTATCTTTTGTTGGAAATTATCACCCATCCGACTCACTTAATTGAGACGTTAGCCTCAGAGATTTTCTTTAAAAAATAACTAACAAACAAAAAATAAAAGAAAAATAACTAAATACAAGAAAAATAACGAAAAAACAAAAGAAAATTCCAACAACAAACAGGGGGCATAATTAATTTAGACGAGAAAACTGTCAACTTGCAACTCTACATTGAACGATCGAGAAAAATGGAAGGCAAGGAAAGAAGGTACGACATTTCGGATGTCTCTATTATTCATCGAGAGCGCTATTATTTAAATGAATGAATGACCCCACAATGCCGTGCGCCCACATTTGGCCCACTTATTAGCTATTAATACCAAACTATAATTTCAACATTTTGCTTCTCGCTCTACATTAAAAAAAAAAAAAAAATTAAAACTAGGGTTTTTGTTTTTTTCGTACCTCTTCTTCATTTTTCATTTCCGTTCAAAAGGTGTTTATTTTGTGTTTGTAGAGATTATCATTATGTTTTCAATTTTTTTTTTATTTAAATTTACTATTTTTTTTTTATTTATTATTATTTTTTTTTTTTTTTTTTGGTGTACCTATATAAACGTATAAGCAATTTAAGTAGATCGCAATGATCGTTCAATAGCACATGCCTTTTCTTATCGATTCAATATTTGCATACGTAGATACATCCAAGTGTAATTGAAGGTTTCTTTTTTCGAAGAAAATTGCTTATCGTTGGGTTTGTTTGATCAACTGTTTCCGTAATTGGTAGTCGTGTTCGTCTTAAAGATACTTCCATTGTTTGTGCAACCTTATTTGCCAAAAAAAAGGGGGACGGGGAGAAAAAACAGGAAATAAAACCAACAAAAAAACAAAAAAAAAAGAAATCGAAAAATGAGCGGAAGTCAATTATTTTGAAATTTTAGCTCATCTCCGATTAGGTTGGAAAATTATTCCTCCAAGAATTTGTTACGTATGTTACAATCGATCGATCGATTTGATGAAAAATGAACGAACAAACTCCCAACTCATCCCGCCCCCCCCAAAAAAAAGAAAAAGAGAGACTTACTCTTGCCCTTTAAAAATCGTGCATGATTGTTTGCATGACGCAGTTCGGTGTCCGTGATGCTGTGATTAGCAGAAAACGTCCGCGGAGCACGTTGGATGCTGTTGGCTGCCGTTTCGCTATGACGATGAAAGTACTGATTGTGCCGATGGTTGTTGCTTAGGGCCTTAGAGAACTGCGAAAGGCAGATGCAAGCAACAAAAATTTGTAACGAAAAATTCAACGATATATGACACCGCATTATATTGTATTTTATATATTATTATTGCTGCCGCAAGAGCAACATATTCTTTCTTTTTTATTTACTCATTTATTTATTTATTTATTTATTTTTATATTGTACGTAAAATCACACAGTCCAAAGATTTTTTGCACTTGCATCATTCTTGCCTTTTCTCGAGAAAACAATATAAAAAAAAAAATCAAAAACAAAAGCAAACAACAACAACGACAACAAAAGTCGAAGTCACAGTCACAAGTGGCCGTTTTCTTGGAAGCTTAACTATTACTTTTATTATTATGGCCAGTACGCCTGTATGTATGTAACTCAGAAGTGTGTATATGAGCATCTGAAGTTAAGTTTCATCTGTGCGCTTTTTGAGGAAACTTTGTTTTTATTTATTTGAATTTTTTTTTTTTGTTTTTGTTCCGTTCATTCTTCTTGAACGAGCGCAGAACAATTTATTTGAAAAAGCTTCGCATCGTAAGCCCAGCTTAAGACACTTCAATGATTTCCATTAAATTCGAGCATCTGACGAAAGTAACATTGCCGAATGTAATTGAATTCTTTTTTTTTATTAGCAGATTTTCATTAAAATAGAAGAGTTCAATTTAACTTCAATTTAGAGTTTGAAAAAGTAAAAAAAAAAACAATTTTTTTTAAACATGTTCTGCCCACAAACTTTGCAACGAAACGAGCCTAACACAAAGGAAGAATATGAACGCTTTCCCGCCTGCGCAACACGACGCTTTGATTTGGACTGATTGAAAAAGGCAATAAGCACGATGCTATACTGGTACCAAATCTTACGATTCTTTTAACCCATCCCGGTAGGAAATACGCTCATCCGTGACAGAAACTTAAGCTTGGCTTTCAGTTAGGAAAATGATTTAATTATGAGGAGGGGAAAGTAGGAATTAAGACAAATAACTCTGAAAGTATAACACCAGCGAGCCGATAGCACACCGCTAGTGCTCCCTAATAAATTATATCATTATTTAACAGACATGGGCAGCTCAATTACATTTTTTTTTTTCAATTACTACTGCTGTTATTGCAATTGAAGGGCAACCAATTACAATTACAAGTGATTTTTTTATAATTTTTTCAATTTAAGTTATTTAAAGACTCAATATGTAATTGTAAATAATATAAAAAAAAAAAAATTTAACAAATCAATAAATTAGAAATAAAAACGAATTAAAAAAAAAAAGTAAATAAAAATAAAAACTAAATAAATAAATAAAAAATAAAAAAATCACGATAAAAACGACAATTACAAGTAATTGCAATTGAAAATTCAAATTTTTAAATTACATTTGAAATATTGTAATTGAAAGTTTTCCATTACAATTACTTGTAATTGTAATTAAGGTTTCAGCATTGCAATTACATGTAATGTGTAATTAAGTGTGTAATCTATTACAAAAAAGTAATTGAGCTGCACATGTCTGGTA
This sequence comes from Chlorops oryzae, assembly GCA_020466095.1. NCBI lineage: Eukaryota > Metazoa > Arthropoda > Insecta > Diptera > Chloropidae > Chlorops > Chlorops oryzae. Next base: position 31,665,747 of record CM035806.1, read on the forward strand.
TTTAAGATACTATATAATTTTAATAATAAATAAAACTCTGAATAACATTTCCATGGCAGCATGTTGGAAATTTAAAGGACCATGGCTCATAGTCTCCGACCAAATTTAAACTTTTTGAACGTGCAAACTTTCAATTGATAGTCTTTAGGAAAATTTAAACCAGGCTTATTAACTTTTTATATGAGAATTGTTGAAAAACTCAAATATAGCAAAGGCATTAGATTGAGTTAAACTGGGATTAAGACTCAAAAGAATATATTCACAAATTTAAACTTTAAAAGCTCTTAAATCGAGTAGAAGACTACGACCCTGAATATATATATATTTTTTTTGAATCCCCTATCGCATACGAACCCATGTACTTTGTGATGGAAAACGGTACATCATTATTTTTGAAGGCTTAATAAAACCATTAGGACCTAAACGGAGATATGTAGTAGGTAAAGTGTCCATAAGAAACATATGCAAAAAATAAATCGAATATACTGAGCTCGCAAGTAATCCAAGAATAGTAAAAGCGCAGGGTTTCATCCGATTTTCTGGGGTTTACTTCGCCAGAGAAATGAAGATGTCAAATTTTTTTACGTAAAAAAAAATGCCAGAAGAGCTGATTGAAGCTCATTTCTGGGAGTTAACACGATCACCGACTTAAAAAGTGTAAGCTTTTCAACATATTTTGAAGAATTTAAGAAGCGTCAATGTAGTTGTCTCTCTCACGCTTTGTGAGGTTTTAGCGAGTACACTCCTAATTTGTAAGTATTTACTGCATATCTCAGTATAGGCTCTTAACTTTGCCGCTTATTTAATACATAAGGCAGTACCTAAGGGGTTAACAATGAAGATAAACTGTTTGAAACAATTTATTAACATTATTAAAATCTTAATGCATTTCATTTAGACAACATAAATGACGAGGCCTTGTCATCAAGGGGAAAAAGTGCTTAAAACTCAATTTATTGCTCAATATATGATCCTTTGACCTTTTGTGGTCGAGACTAAATTAAATCAAAATATCCCGAAATAGGGCTGAATTAGCATTACCGATTGCGAAGTTAAGTCTCATTATTATATTAATGTAAAGGCTTTGTTACAAATCGAATATTGCGCTTTCACGGAAAAAAATTTCATTTCCAAAGTTTTTCATGCGAGTTGAAAAGGGATCGTGCGTACTTACAGTCTTGTACACAGAAAACTATTTCGCCAGGAATTTGAGCCATTGAAAACTATGTTTTGTATCTCGTATTCCGAAGGGGGCTTGAACACCCAAAAGCATCCCATGTGCGGAAATAAAATAAAAACTCATGCACAAAACAAACTAAACCTATCGAGATTGCTTTTAAACAAATTTAAATTATTTTAAATAGAAATATATACATATGTATGTATGTATGTATGTGCGAATCAAAAATGACTATCTATATGCATGGCCATGACATTTCACGCTGGGTGTACGAACGAACTCACACAGTTAACATGGACTTTAGTAAACAAATGCTGAAGCTTTTACGCAGGTGTTACAGCAGTGTTGCCATTCAGTTAAAGATGGAGCTTTCACATAATTTAACGGCCATTTAGATTTAAAATTTTGAAAATATTTCTTCAACTAAAAATAGATTAACACTTTGCAGCCTTTCTTTCACAGAGTAAATGAGTCAGTGAATCGGTAGTTAAACTCTTTGCGACCTCTTAGAACTAGAAAAAGAAACAAAAATAAATCTACCACATTTCTCCGGATGTTAGCATTCATCACATACGCACACACACACACGCACGCGTACACATACAGAAACCCAAGCAATATCGTCAGTTTTGATTTGCCTCCGCAATTTGAACAAAATTACGATATCAGGTCGTAAGAGCGTAGATTCGTTTGCGTTAAGATCCGCCTGCTTGCCTCTGCAGATTTTGTTTGACGTCACAGCACAACGATCAATTTGTTCAACAATGATGGAAGAAAAAACACAGCTACCTACTTAGAAACGGGCATAAAGCGAAATAAATTTCTCTTTAATCGCCTGTATTCGGGACCCAAAATTGACGTCCAGTATACGCCTCTTTATAGAAGATGAGAAAAATTTTTATACGTATTTATTTACAGTATTCTCATGGATATAAGAACCATCGTCAAAAGCAAGCAAATCCGTTGGCATAAGCGAGTAATGATTATATGGAAAAAAATTCATTAGGTATGTACATATTATATATTGAAGGGTTGTAATGGCACAAGTTTCGATGCCTTTAATTGGGGGAATGCTTATATCCAGAATGCACACTTCCCAGGAATACCTTCTGTAACTAAAATATTTTTATCTATTATCATATTTCATATTTTTATCTATAAAATCAATGAATATTGTTCCATTGAAATGATTCCTTTAGGAGCTTACACAAACTGACAACAAGGAATAATAAAGGGTATAGCCGACTGCGGCCTCTTGAATAGGATTTCAAAAATTTTGTTCATATTTCGATAGGTATTAACTAAAAACATTTTAGAAACCGCTTAACTGAGGAAAATTTTCTCCCAAAAATTAAATAAAAATTGAATAATTTTTTTCAGTGTATTCTGGTTAGTGCGACACTCTCTGTTTACTTTTAAAAAATACTATTGACTATTTTCTATCATTAGTTATGAAAAAAAAAATGGAATTTTTGTTTGAATACACTGAAAAATGTTGCCACAAGAAAGAAAATAAAAACTACACAATTTTTTCCAGTGTATTCCAGTTTTGGGCCACTTTCTGGTTATTTTTAAAAATAATTCTGACTTCTGACTAATTCTTTAAAAAATTCATTAGAATCCAAGGAAAGCTTTTTGAGATTGTTTGAAAAACGTAAACATTTCTCTGTGTAAAATGCAAAAAAAAAAAAAAAAAAATTTTTATGTTCCTTGTTATATTAACGATTAGTCGCCATTTCGAAAAACGGCTTATTATGAAGGATTTCTCGGAGGATCACAAAAAGCTGTCCGTACAACGTTTTAGGCAGTACCTATGGAAGTACCAAAAAAAAAAAAAAACTTGAACTCCCTTTTAGGGCGCCACACGCGCCTCTCTGAACCGGCAAGACCCTTTCTCACAAACCCTCACGTGATTGCCAACGTTCATTCGATTTCCGCATAAAATTGCTTCTTTTGTTTATTATCAACACTTTTTTGTTGTTGTTGTGATAAAACAAATATCTTATCTGTTTGTTGTTCTTTTTTATTGATTTCTATAAATACCGTCATGAGCTTAACAGTGTGACCGTAATACCTTTATTAATTGACGCATTCATATGCACACTTCTATTCCCGGTAATTATGATTTAAGCCTTCAAGCGAAAATCCCGAAACAAGTGCGTCAATTCATTTCTATCGAAGGCTTCTTGGGTTTGAAGAGAAATCGAATGGCATTTGTTTGACCGCTGTGTCCAGGCGGCGAGCGGGGAAGGTGAGAAACCTTGCAATCTTTTTCCCCATAGGCCTGGAATATCGGAGCTCCAGCTCATTGTGTTTTGACTGCTTTCAAATGAAGCTAATCGCAGTCCAGCCTCCACTAGGGTCAAAGGGATCATTACACCCATCATCGTATGAAAGCGGACACTTTTTGAATATGCTCTAGTGTTTCTGCTCCTAAAATAGGTCCCCATTTAAGAGGAATTTTCTCTTAGGCGGACAAATTTTTCGGTCCCGTAGGTGTCCGCTCAGAAGAGAGTACACTGCGTTGGGAAAATGCGCGAAGCAAGGCTACGCTGGTATGGACATGTCCTAAGAGCATATGAGGACAGCTTGGCAAAGAAGGGTTACACAATACAAACACAAGATTGCTGACAAAGAGGGAATCCGAAACAGCGTGGGATGGACACAATGAAATGGGATCTCGAGGCTGTAGAACTTACCTCGGATAAAAAAAAAAAAAAACGAAGAACGAAACGGAGGAACTGGTCGCTACGCCGTGATATTTAAAAACGCAAGAAGAAGGGGAAGAAAGAAAATTAATAGATTTAAAGTCAACTCATTGTCAATCTAGCAAAACCAAATACAGTGTACTCTGTCTTAAGCGGACACCTACGGGACCGAAAAATATGTCCGATAAACAGAGGTGTCCGCTTTAGAGGAAACTATTTTAGAAGCACGAAGACTAGAGATTTCCCAAAAATTTTCCGTTTATGAGGGATATCCGCTTAGGAGGAGTGTCCGCAAGGAAAGAATTTGTATAAGAATTTGGTACAATTATCGGGTACTTTCAAGGTACTGCAGTTAAAATGTTGTTTACATTTTACGTGTTGCATCGTGTTATAGTGACGACGGTCTAATTTCTGAACGCCGGGCGAAAAAATTCCCTTAACACTGTCCTTAACATAGGGTCATCGCAAAGCCTGATCTTATGTTGAAATAAAGATTCGCCGAAAGAATTTTGTCTTTGTGCTAAATAAATGACATAAAAAAAAAGCCAAAAAATATTTTGACTTAAAACTGACGTTGGATATTAAATGACAACAGACCTTTTGACATAAGTAATTAATGGGGGGGGCTTTTTTTTTTTAATATTTTGCCCATACAATTTTTATGCTTACAGAAGGATTAAAATGCATCTTCTTCCATTAAACTGTCTTCCTCATGTTTATCAAAAGATACATTTTTTTTTTTAAATATGTTTCAATTTGTAAGAAGTATGTGGCCCGTCATTTTTTTTTTTTTTTTTTTTGTTTCTTTTTGTTTGACTTGAATCCAAACAGCTCGGGCAGTTGTTTGAAATACGTCCTCGCCTTGAGTTGTAGGAAGCACTTTGCACTTCGGGCGAACGAACATATTGCACCATATTGCGCGTAAGCGATTTCGAGCACAATTGATGGGATTAATGCGTTTCAAAATTAATTCGAAACGATTCGAAAGTCGAAGATGCTCGCATATTTTGTTTACGCTTAAATTGAACATGAAAATTCAAACAAAAAATGGGACAAATAAATAAATAAATATAAGAATGAAAATTATAATTATTCAAAATTCTTAATTGAAATTTTTGATTCGAGGAAATATAAATTTAAAAGTGAATCGGAAATTATTGGGAAAAAATGATTCTCCCACGGATTTATTGGAAACTCTCATAATAATTAAAAATAAAAATAAGAGCTCAGTTCAAAAGTGGTTTCAGCTGAAGTAAGATCTTTTGAACAGACACAGAGACAGAGAGGAAGGGAGAGAGAGACAGAGAGTGCGAGAGAGGGGATGCAAGTGCAAGCGAGGAGAGCAGAGGAAGCGTGTAAAGTGCTCATGTTTCATACACAAGTACCTTCTCATATGCAAGCAGCATGCTAGTCACGTTGAGTATGTAGACCACTTGAAGTGCCATGAGAAAATTTTTTAGACATATGTTGGAATCAGCATACTTTCTGGTAGCGTACCCATCTGGTAATATTCATGTACCTACAATATCATATACATGTCATTTTTCTACATAAAAATAGACACAGATAATTGTTTTCATTTCAATGGGACTTTGATTTTGGCCCGTTCTTTTTTTTGTTTTCAAATATCGAATTCTCCAATCGGAATTCAATTGCTCGAAATGAAGATCGCCTTCGATCATTTTCGCATGTAAATCTATGGGCTCAATTAATTAGAGTATTTTATATGGAGAAAATATTTATTTATACTTATTTATTAATACAGTGTACTCTCTCCTTGCGGACATTCCTCTTAAGCGGACACTTTTTGAAAATGCTCTAGTGTTTCTGCTTCTCAAATATCTCCCTCTTCAGCGGACACCTCTGTTCAATGGAAATACATATTTTTCGCTTCCGTAGGTGTCCGCTTAAGAGAGTACACTGCATGTTTTTTTAAATTTTTTTTTTATTGAATTTTGAAACTATCATGCAATCGGACTCGAAATGAAAAAATTCAGTCAAAAAGTATTTTTTTTTTAAATTCTAGAAATCACACCGGTCCAATCAAGGGCCTTCCTTTTGGGCTCTCGTGTTACGTCATTATGTGTTTTTACATTCAAAATGTAGGTATATATTATTTTATTTATTATTCTTCATGCATATCTAGATATGAGAAACTTCAATATTCCTTTACACAACCGATCATCAGTCATTCCTACCGTCTAATAATAATACCTTTCATTTGAAAAATTCTTCCAGAACTTTCAGTCAACTGTCAAAAGTGAAAATACCCAGTTCATGAAGCGTTCTCGTTTCCAAAATGCAGTGGAAATGAATAATGGACGCATGCAATATGAACATGACTCGACTGCACTGATTTCCACAAAAAAAGGTTCACCATGCAGGAAACAAATAATCTACTCATAACCATTGTCATAGGTACACACGCTGTACTTAATAGTGGTGCAGTGCGCCTGCGTGTACCTGCTTCTATTTCTGATTGCTTTGGATTGCTTTTGCCTTGTATTTCGTTGCTTTCTTTGTGCTTCAATTTTGGTGATAAAAAAAAAACAACAAAATAAAAGACAAAAAAAGCAAAACACTGAAAAGAAATTCCTCTGCGCCCTAACAGGAAACACGACTGGCAGGAGGATCGGATCCTTAGGCCTGTGTTTCCCCAAAAAGGAAAAACAAAATCAAAAATGGAACTCCATTTTCCGCTTGAAAAAAGTCTTTGCTTCAATATTGATTACAATGGCTTGAAAAAATTTCATATTTCTATAAAAATCCCGAGGTTCCATACCGAACACTGCTCCTCTTTTTTTCCCTTTTGATTCAGGAAGGCATAATTATGAAGGCAAGTAGGTACGCCTGTAACGTAACTGTACCCTAAAAAATTATGAAATTTGATATGGTCTCTTAAGAAAACAAAAAGCAGCAACAAAATTTTCGAGTATGTCTCAAGTATGAAGAGTCTTGAAGTGTTAGGAAATCAGCTGAATAAGAAAATTCTGAAAAATTCACAAAATAGCATATGCTGTGCTTTGGTTTACCTACCCAGAAAACAACAAAAAAAATACCCGAGCTCACTTAATGCTGCTTTGTTAGGACTCTTTGTTCTTTCGCTTAAGTGTTTCCTAAGGACTAAACGTGAAGTGTAGCAATGCATGTGCCAGAAGGAGAGAGAGAGAGAGAGAGAGAGAGAGAGAGCGAGTGCGGAATATAGTAGTGTATATATTTATCATATAGACGCATGAGAAAACCTGTCGCAACGATATTGCTTTCTTCATTTAACTTCGCTTATATTGTCTCCAGTCTAGAGTCTAGACGTTCTGTGCGATTTTCGTCGACATTAGTCATTCGAAATGATAACTTTAAGTCTCGCCGATTGATAATGAATTGATTTAGAATATTTTCAAGGTGAATACAATGTAGTTTGCAATATGCAAAAAAAAAAAAAAAATATCTTTCCATGACAGATTCTCGCAACACGTACATACCATACATATGTATGTACATACGTGCATAATTCAAGTCAATTGGATCGCATAGGTTCATGCTGATCAAAATTTGAGTTCACTTATCTAAGCGCCACATAGGACTAGAACCTTTTGCAATATCTTCGCTTAGTCATTGACTACTTTACTGTTTTACCTTTTTACTGGTTTACTGCTTTACTATTTATTGTGTTGTTTTTTTTTTTTTGTTTTTTGTTTTTTCTGTTTATCAACTTTGATTAAAAATATCTGTGACACATTTATTATTGCTATAGCTATAGCTATGTGAGTGTATATGCGATCTTGTTTGCTTGAGAGAGTACTCACCTTTCATATCGCCAAGATCTCCGTAGCCACCATTACGTGAGGACGTTGAAACGCCACCGATGATCGCTGCTGCTGCCAATAGTAGTCCAAATACGAATGGTAAAAACCTGTACATTTCCCGTTCGCTCGTTCACAAAACGAATAGACAAACGACAAAAAAAAATAACAAAAACTTTACAATTCTTTTGCACTTCTCTGCGATAAAACAATTGCCAAATCGATTTCACTGTGCAATGTGAATCCCGAATTTATTGAAAAAGTCCAACATTTTGCAATTTTTTCGATTCGAATTTGGGGCAAAATCAAACAAACAAAAAATAACAATAAATCCCGTCCTCAAGTCTTTTAAGCCGAAGTCAAAAACATTGAACGAAACGAGGCAGAGCGGCCAATTAAATGACAAATCAGCGGATTTATGTTTCAATTTAACAAGATTTCGCCAATTACATGCAAAACACAAGCGAAAAATAAACAAATCATTAACAAACGATTGTGCTTAATTAACAAAATTTAAAATTGATGAGGCCTTTTCGAATATCCGCCACGATCGGTTATAATTCGAAGACGAAGTTTTGTTGTATTTTCAAAATATATTTTCCCTTTTTTATTTGAGTCTTTTTTTTTTTAATTTATTTTCAATCAATTCGATATAATATTGAGTTCACAGATTTTGGTTTTTTTCTTTAAGTGGAAATAGAAGAAATTATCCGCAATGCACGATCATTTTGGCCAGAATCAGTTTAGCAAAACAAAGAACCAAGCGCTCGATACAATCTCACGATTTCGAATGAGCAAACGAAATAAAGAAGAGCGTACTTTAAACTAGAGAACGTTGAAAACGATGGTTGCGTGGTTAGAGTTGCCATCATTCTGTTTTATGCGGAGTCTCATTTCCACAATGATCGGAGAGTGATTCACAGACAAAAAAAGAACTTAATGAAGGAATGGAATGGTAAATTTTAAAAAAGAAATTTTTTTTTTTTATAAGTATGTATAGACAAAAAAAGCAATATCAGCCTGGTTCTATATATGCCTGAGAATTTCTTACACCGGTTTTGAAAAAATCGCCCCGCTCGAAAGACAAGGACAAAATGAATATAACGGGAGCAGGAGTTTTGAAAATTTTCAAGCAATTTTTCATTATATTCTCCCCTTTTATTGACGCTTGCTTTTTCGGTGTAGATAAATTTCTAGAGAAATTATTCCCGAGGAATATTCATTTAGAATCGGCCTATGTAAATAAATGGAATACATGATAATAAAATTAAAAAATTATAGCTCCATAAAAATAATTATAAGTATGTAATATAAAACTGTATTAGTATTTTTATATAAGAAAATATTAAACTGAAAAAAAAGTATGTGTATGTACATAAATAATTCTTTAATGCGTTTTTATTTTAACAACATATAACAATATTAAAAATTAGAAAATGCTTCAAGTGGTTACAATTATATGGCGACAAATTCATCCCCAATGTACTTTATAAGGAATACATATGTAGTATAAATATTTCGGTGTAGAAAAAACACTTCCGACTCAAGTAGATTTTATAATCTTTCCATGCAGAGCATTTTTGAAAGACCTGGCAGCCCTGCACGATTGTTGGCTTACCCAAATGTGTTTATCTGTATCTGTACGCGTTAACAAAAAAGGCTGACTTTTCTTTATGCATTTATTCATATGTGTTTATAAAAGCAGACGGCGATCTACAGGTTGGTCAGTAACCCAATAAACCTCTACTCTGGAACAATTTGAATTAATTTGAATTTATTTTATTTTATTTATTTTGTTTTTTGTTTTTTTTTTTTAAAGAAACTTCGAGTTCTATAGAATGGTAATGACATATGAGAGTTCGTTTACTACAAAAATTACACTAGTCTACAAGAAAAACATTGGTCTCTGTCGATTTTACTTTTCTATGTGCCATTTTTTAAGAATGTCATTTTTGGACGTGTGGACGTAGATTCGCCACAATTCCACATTCGTTTAGAATCATCTACGGAACTGAATTAAGCTCTATTTTACTTGGAGTTCATAGGATTGAAAAGTTTAGCGACCAGAACCAACATCTAAACCGACACTGCAACCGGACAACACACAACACTAGTTTAGGGTGGGAAAGGTTGGTGTAACTGCCATCAAGGGTAACACACTTAGGCCTCGCATGGGCCCGTTGTGAGACCACGAAAAATGGCAAAACAAAGAAGAACAGAAACAGAAAAAACGACACAACTAACACACACGACCGCAGCTGGGACTTGAACCCAGAGCCTCTCGCTTCGTAATTTGGCATCTCAACGAACTACGGCACAGAGGCCGTCAACACCAGTTTCTTCTGAACATCAAAATGCACCTTTTTTATTAACTTTGGTCCATTTTCGTCTTCTAAACACGAAAAAAGCATTTTTGAAATTTTTTATGAAAGCGTTTTTTATATTGATTTTTGAAAAAAAGAAATTGGTGTCTGTAAAGTCAATTTACGAAGAAGAAGCGATCACGGCAACAACAAAACAATAGAACTTCTCGCCTCAACACATTGAGAAGTAGAGCTGGAGAAAGAATCGATAGCACTATCGATACTATGGATGGTTTCAAACTATCAAAAACATCGATGGTTTTTGAAGAGTATCGATAGTTTTGATTCATGGACATTCACTTTAGCATTGGAAAGGTGTTGCTGGCGGTGACAGAGGGCTTTCTTCTTTTTGAAATGGACAGATTCTTAAAAATGCCTTAATTAAGATTAGGTCGAGCCGCTCGAAAATTCATCTTTCGATTATCAAAATTATCGATTGTCAAAATTATCGATAATTGAAACTACCGATGATGATGGTGGAGATGATGGTGATGATGGTGGTGATGATAATGATGGTGATGATGATGGTGAGCTTTATGATGATGGAGATGATGGTGATGATGGTGGTGATGGTGAAGTTGGTGATGATGGTGTGGTGATGGTGAGGTTGGTGATGATGGTGATGGTGATGATGGTGATGATGATGGTGAGGTTGGTGATGATGATGGTAATGATGATGGTGATGACGATGGTGATGGTGATGACGCTGGTGGTGTTGATGGTGATGATTATGGTGATGGTGAGGTTGGTGATGATGATGGTGAGGTTGGTGATGACGATGGTGTGGTTGGTGATGATGCTGGTGATGATTATGGTGATGATGATGGTGATGGTGGTGACGATGGTGGTGATGATGGTGATGATTGGTGAGTGGTGAGGTGGTGATGACGATGGTGTGTTGGTGATGATGTGGTGATGATTTGGATGGTGGTGATGATGGTGAGGATGGTGGTGATGATGGTGATGGTGATGAGTTGATGGTGGTGATGAGGTATGATGATGGTGGTGATGATGGTGATGACGTGATGGTGTTGATGGTGTTGATGGTGTTGATGGTGTTGATGGTGTTGATGTTTGATGGTGTTGATGGTGTTGATGGTGTTGATGGTGTTGATGGTGTTGATGGTGTTGATGGTGTTGATGGTGTTGATGGTGTTGATGGTGTTGATGGTGTTGATGATGTTGATGGTGTTGATGGTGATGATTGATGATGTTGATGACGGTGATGATGACGGTCATGGTGATGATGATTATGACTTACGCACGTTCTTGCTTCATCACGTATCGAAAAATCTTCAGCACTTCTGCGAGTCTTAAGTGTCCCATTTTACAAACCAAATGAGAATTATAGGCGTCATGCTAACATTTTGTTCTATGCACTGATGCCAGAACGAGGGGTTTTTTCCGTTTTCATGGAATTTTTATACCCAGCGTAAGCGGGGTATATTAGTTTTGTGCAAATCTTGTAACAGGAGAATTAAGCTCCGGAGATATAGACAAATACAATATAGAAATGATCAGGATCAAAATCTGAATCGATTTAGACATGTCCGTCTGTCCGTCCGTCCGTCTGTCCGTCTGTCTCTGTCTGTCTGTCTGTCTGTCTGTCTGTCCGTCTGTCCGTCCGCCCGTGGTCGGATCTCCTCCGAAACGGCTGGACCAATCAAGTCGAAATTTGGCACAAAGATATATCGCGGTCCGAGTATGATCCTAAGTAAAAATGGGAGACATCCGCCTACTGCCACGCCCACAAATGAATTTAATGTGTTTTCAGTAAAATGCCTGTAACTTGCGAACCACTCACCACATTTCATTGATATTTGGTGTACTGGTAAACTACGAAGAGGGACATATCCTGTAAAAAAATGACGCCGTCCTCCTCGAGCCACGCCCACAAATAAGCCCTAAAATAAGGGCTTGTAATTGTGAATTAAAGGGTAAAGCTTCATATTCCAAATAGGGAACAAGGTTGAAAGGTGGGAAAAAATTGTATAGGACACTTTTGCCCGCCCACTGCCACCCCCAAATTGAATTTTTCGTAACTTTCGAAGTAAAGGCGTAGAAGCTTCAAATTCGCAACATAGGTTCACCAAGGCGAATGAAAGGTGTAGGGAAATAATTTATGTGGCCCTCCCACTGCCACGCCCACAAATAGAGAAGCAAAATATAGTGCGCTAATAATGTCGGGACGCTGGGTATTTCAAAGTCGGGCTTGACCGACTTTAGCTTTCTTATTTGTTTTAAATTTAATTCTTTCAAATTGTGGTTATTTTAAATGTTTAACAGCTCAAACATGCTTGATTGAAATCTTTAGCAATTTTCCAATAAAATAAGTTTACATTTTAAAATTAATCTTCTGATAGTACTATTGATACTATCGATAATTCAGACCATCGACCATCGAGACTATCGATAGTCGCAACTATCGATATTTCTGCAGCTCTATTGAGAAGATTGTTTTTCGGCAGTCCCGCGCTTGTCCGTCGATTGCGTGACATGTGTGAATCTGTGTGTGCGCCCATAGCCATACGTAAATTTGTATTTGGACGTTGTGTACCTTTCGCATATTTTCGCCTTGTCTGCTTGTGAAGAGACGATTGAGACGATTTGCTTTCTCATGAGATGAAACTCTCTGCTCTAAACCGGTTTGTACTTTTGGGTAATGGAGTGGTTTGTTGGTGAGGGATGTTCGGTAATGTGGTATGGGAGACTTTTTTATCTTCCGTGTGCGTCCCTCTCCAACAAACCAACTTTGTTGTCGCTTAAAATGAACGATGAACATGTTGCACGCACATTGAATTCGCCGTCGGCAGAGTCTCACTATTTGAGTGTCCTATCATCGATTTAATAGACGCTATCACGTCAAGAAAATGGTGTACGCTGGTTTAATGGACGACATGACACCGTCGTGGCACTTGTCCTTTATAGGTGAATTGCGGGCATCCTCCTTCAAATATCCACCACAAGGACAGCATATTTCGAAAATATTGAATCTCATTTCGTAGCCTTCTTATAATTTGACTTTGATCCGATGACGAATTCCATTCTGGCGAGCAAGGGACAAATAAGATCCATTTTTTTAAATATTTTTTTATTGTTATATCTTTATCTTTCTTAGCCAGAGTTTTTACTTTTAGTAAAATTACGTTTAAATTAAAAACAAGTTTTTTGTATACATATAATTTGAATTTTCTATTAACAATTACGTTAAAAAAAAAATATATATATATATATGTGTATCGCTTTATAGTGCTCTATTCGAGTTAAACTAAAACGTTTAGTGCAGATTACAATTGATCATAGCATGATTTATAAATTAATCGAGCATCTGGTTGTTCGCAAATTCCCTTAAATTATAATGTGAAGCGAATCGATTTGATTTGAATTTTTAACGGCCGCAAAGAAAATAAAAAACATTAATGGTATGCGTAACATTGTTCCCGCCGCCATATTTTCGACTTGGCATAATAACAACATATTTCGAGGGGTCTCATATAAGATCAAAGTTCTTATGAGAGTTCCTTGCGAAGTAGAAACAGGAGGAAATCATGAAGCGTCGCAAAAGAATGACATTTAATACGTTCGCGCATGGCGATATTTTTGAAAAGTCATTCAATTTATAGTTATAAAAATATATATCGCACGCTAATCACACAATCGGCCCAATTCAAAATTTTTGAATTTAATTTTTTCATGTTTAACCGCATTTTACTGGTGGAAAAGCAACGCCTAGAAAATATATTATTATTATTGTGATATAAGAATAATATAAATAGGAAAACAGAGAATATTTATATGTAGGACCCAAAAGTATGCATATAAATATTCCAGATATTTCCGATAGGGATAAACCTGTACATTTATGTAGGTTTGTCCATTTAATCACAACTTGCGGAAGAGGCTTGAAAGATGTGCGAATATCCTTTAAAGCCTTAACTAAGCTGCGTTTATAAAGGCTTAAAATGACGTATATATATATATATATATATTTAAAATTTCAAATGCATACTTTTAGGAGCAGAATTTAAATATTTTCTGTTGCACTAATTATAAATATATCAAGAAACAAAAATTTATGAAATTATTTTTCGAGGACTTCAAAAACGATTGAATGCGGAGTTTCTAATTGTGACAATTTTATGATTGATGTACAATATATACATATATATCATGAGCACGAGGATGTTAAGATATATAGGTAATGTTTCATTTTACCGATGGTGGGTGGCATCAGTTTAAAGTAGGTAGTTACTTTCAATCCAAATCACATCAGATCGTTTGCAAAAAAAAAAAAAAAAAAACAAATACACATCGGATCCTCTTAAATGATAATTTCATTAAAGGTTTATGCATCTTACAATAAGTTCTTTCAATCGATTTTTCCTTAATGCTCGCATATGTAAAATTTGATTCAAGTTTGTTGGATAATATTCATACAAAAGAAGGATATAAGAAGCCAAACTCCTTTTGTGTTAAGGATATTTATGACACAAAAAATGAGAGAAATCTTCTTTTAATAACGATTTCTAGATATTAATTAGTAAACAATAGGGCAACTGGAATATTTGAGTTCAACACCTAAATGTATGCATTTAAATATTTTAAAATATTTTTATTTGAAATCAAAGATCTATAATTTTATGCCTTTACGAATGGAGGGATCCTATCTGAGGCTCTGAGGAGATCCACAAAAAATTTCGAGATATGCTGTCGTAGACATACCCACAAGAATAAACATATTTCCGGCTATTGGAAATATTATAAAAATTTATGTGCATACTTTTGGGTGCTGAATACAAATACTTTCTATTGCCCTAGCAAGTATGTTCGTTTTAGGCTTATGGATGCGAAATGTACATTCAAAAAATGTTCCACAAAGATATAAACATAGAAATTTGTAAATTAAATATTATTTATAAATAAAATATATTTATATATATTATATATAATTATAATATATATATTCATATATAAATATGTTTATATATTTATGCGCTACGTTATTTAATTTGAATTTGATTTATGCGAACCTAAAATTCAAGTCTTTTACACTTTAAAACGATTTATAAATTTGCTCAGAATTAAAACTCGGGCTTCTAATTAAATTATCACAGCTGAGTAAGTTGTTAAGGCGGAAGATAAGCTAGAAACTAAGCTAAGCTAAGTTAACACTAACAGTAACACTAAGACTAAGTTAAATAGCCTAAGGCACATTATATTTAATTTAAGTAAGTTTTCGTTTAAAAAAAAATTAAACGTGCGAAATGGCTGCCATGGCATGATTGGACGCAGTCTTCGATTGAAGCGGCTCGCGTTGCTGTCACGTAGTAAGTACTTAGCATACATTTGAAGGAATAAATACAAAATCATAAAAACTAGATGCATCTAAGATAATGTTGCGCATGCTTGTGGCTCTGTGTCTTCGTGTCTGTTTGTGTTTGTTGTGTGTGTGTGTGTGTGTGTGTGTGCGGCAAGTTTTTTTCGTTTTAGCATGTTGACTGTCAGACGCGGGTCTCGTTTCTCAGTGGCTGCAGCTCCCGTTGAGTATCGTTATAGTATTCATGATCTGGACTTTGCGGTTCGATTGCACTCCTTATTCCTAAGCCGGGAAAATTGCTTTGGCTTGCTGTTCGACTTACCACGGGTATGCCGATCGTTTGCGTCGGCATTGGTGCTTCAAGACTGCCCAGCGCTTGGGGATTGAGCAAATACTCAGGATTATCGATGCTCGCTGGCACACCGATTAAGTCTACATAGCCACCGGGTGCCTTGCCGTCACATCTTGCTTTATTATTATTAATGTTGGCTTGATTTATGATCGGTGGCTGACAGTTTGGCATCAAATAATCATCTTCATCGACGGGCAAATCTAGACGTAAGTTACCGATTCCCACCTCCTTGGCATTAGAATCGGTTTCATCACCGTCCCCGTTAGATAAGTTCTTATTCATTGGATCCTTACAGTAACGATTCAGTTTCGGTAATTCAGCAGTGCTCTCAGCATTGTTGCCGGGTTCCTTTGGTTGTAAGTAATCATCAGCCTCAACGACCGTTTCGGGGCCTTCGAATGATGGTGCGAGCTTTCGTATTAGATCCTTTTCATCTTGACTCGTGTAAGCGGGCAAACGTGTGAATTTATCTCCAGGAATGAACAGATAACGGCCCGGATCACGTGCGAAATCGGCGAACACATTCACCAATTGCTTGAACGACGGTCGAGCTTCCGAATCCACGTGCCAACAGGAAAGCAGAGTGCAGTAGACATCGAGGGAGCATATTTTCGGCTGCTCCAGTCTTAATCCGTTTTCGATGTCGTTGGGAATGTCTTTGGCTGGTATATTTTCGTATGGGCGCTGGCCGAAGGTTAGTAGCTCCCAAATAGTTATTCCGAAAGCCCAAACGTCCGATTTGCTAGTGAAGATTCGATGTCGAATACACTCCAATGCTAGCCATTTGATGGGCATTTTGCCGCCAGCGGCTTTGTACTCATTCGAGTCGCTGCTGAGCAGCTTCGCCAAACCGAAATCTGTGATCTTCACACATGACGGCGTTTGGACAAGAACGTTCCGTGCAGCCAAGTCGCGATGAACAAGTCGCTTCTCCTCCAAATAGGACATGCCCTTAGCTATCTGCGTTGACCAATTCAACAGAGCTTTCGAGCCGATCTTGTCGCGGTGATTCCGCACATAGTCCAACAGACAGCCCAGCGGCATCAGCTGGGTTATCAGCATCATTTGCGATGCCATGCATACGGCCAGAAGCTTTAGGAGATTCGGATGTTCCACTGATGCCATGATGTATGCTTCGCGTAGGAATTCTTCGCTCGAGTCGGCTCCATTCGATTTAAGAAGCTCCTTAATTGCAACTGGAATCTTGACACTTTCACCCTCGGGCACCCAAACCCCTTTGAACACCCGACCAAATGCTCCCATTCCCAAGACGCCTCCTTTGCGCAGTTCAGCTTCCTTCACGATTCGTAGTTTCGAAAGATTCGCCCCAATGTTCGTCGGTCGTAGCGGCTCCGAGTCCTCACACCCAGACAAGACCATCGTCATTTTCACTGTTTCTTTTTTGGCCTTCGCCTTTTGGCGACATATGTATGTGATCACGCATAATACACATAAAATTATTGCGCATGATACAACTGATATTATGAGATAAACATAACCATCCATTCCAGCCGTCAGTTTTGAGCCTTTTGGTGGAAAAGCCGAGCAAAATGTCCCCACTTGAATGGACTGGTATATAATATGAGGATACTCCGGCGGGCATTTCGATGTACAATTAAACAGCGTTGAATTGTCGAAGGATTCACCCTCGGCAAACACTTTCAGACTTTGGCAAGCAATGCAATCCTCCGCTCCGGGCCCCGTGCAGCCCTTACATTCCGGATGACACTTGAAACATTCCCGTCTGACATCGTCGGCATAGTGATCACGGGGACACTTGTCTTCACACAGTTCGCCATGCTTGTAGCCGGCGCACTTTGAGCAAAGCTGCTCGTGGTATCCGTACCCACTGCAAAGTTCGCAGCGTGGATGGCACTTCCGGCAGATCGCTTTGCCCGCAAGCGGCTTCAGAGTTCCCTGCTCCTGGGGATTCACGTACTCCCAATAGTAGCCGTTTGGACATTTGTCGTTCTTCATCAAACATCTCTCCACACTAGCGTCATTGTTTATGATAGCCAGATTGCAGGTTTTGCAGCCACCTGGTCCGATTGTATTGCTCGGTCCGTAGCACCCTTCACAGGTCTCGTGGCATGGACGACACACGCCGTAGTCGGAGTATTTGTTGTCTGGGCAAACCGTTACGCAACGCTGGCCGTCTCTCACATGAACACAGTCGTCACAATGCTCAGCTCCAGGGCCCGAGCATGTCCGACACTCCGGTGACACTCCTTGCACGTCTTCGCATCGAATTGGTATGCACTGGAAAAAGAAATAGACTCAATTTATTTCGCACCCCACTGAGGCACTTTGCAAGCGACTTACTTCGTTATATTCCTGCAGTCGGCTATGCACGTTCCATTAAAAGCGAAATTTCTACACTCCAGGCACTGATCGGAGCCCGAACCCCAACAGCCCGCTTCATTACACTGATCCGAGCAAACGAGTCCTTCTTTTCCTTTGGAATTATGAAAAATGGGAAGAGATTGTGTAAAGGAGGTTTGCTAAAGCTGCAGTAACGGTACTTACTGCACTCCGTTTCGTTTCTGTTCCTCGCAATGACAACACCATGGTCCGGGGACTTCTGAATTTTCGACCATGCGATGTCGCTGACAAAACAAATTCTCTCATTTTGCTGTATAACCACCGATCCCGAGTTGATTCTTTTTAAACTACGAAGTTCCAAACTCTCCAAAGACGATTTCACAATCGAGAGTGATGCAAAATAGTTCTCCATGAGTTGTCTCCCATGGATGATTTCCAAATTCCGGAAATATGAAAGGTTCTTGAACGCTGGATGTTCCCCTTCAATGTCTAAATAACCAGTGATTTCCTTAACTGTTGAAAACACCTCAAGACGATCTGGATGCATAGCAATATAACGAGGTCCAAGCGAGTAATTTTTATAGATGTCTTGATAGCCTGAGAAGGTTTGATCCAGTACGCGCACTGATCCTTCGATAACTGTGCAGCCCTTGTATGATTCAATATTACCAGAGTGAAGAACTGAAATACCAGGACAAGTCTTCGGGCACGGACCATTACAGGGTACGCATTCACCCTCTTTGGCCATTTTGTCAGCTGGACAGCTACGTACACAAGCGCCGTTGTCTTTGAGAAGATGTTCGGGACATTCCTTCACGCACGTCGCCCCATAGGCGTACTTTCCCTCGGGGTTAGATTCCCATAAATAATTGGTAGGGTTATATTTCTGCATAGGTGGGCATTCCTCCTTACAGACTCCGTCATCGTAAAAGTTCTTGCACGCGATGCATTGCTGCTGCGTGGGTCCTGTACAACCTCCGGCGCAGAATAAATGACAGCATTCTCGAGGACGAGGTCCAAAACAACGTCCCTGAGCACATTGAGGCGAACAATTGATCTTGCTGAATTTCTGACAGTTGTTCGGACCTTCGCCCCAGCAGCCACGTTCACAAGACTCATGACATTTGGGACATTCACGCTCGGGTGTCGTAAAGTTATAAACGTAATTGTATTTATCCGTTGGACCTTAAGACAGAGCGAGACATTAGTTTGTAAATTTTGCACATATTAATACAATTCCATACCAGAAATAATTTCCCTCCATTCTATGGACTTGATATGACACAAGTTGAAGTTGTTAAAGAAGCCAACAGAGCCCTGCAAAATGTCCCGCAGCGCCGGCATTTCGAGCGTGAACATTTTCGAGTACGTTGCGAAGAGCGCGAACTGCTCATCTTGAACGTTTAGGTTGAATAACGTGCGTCCTCGGATTATTTGGAGCCTGGAAGTGGGGACATTTTAAAATGTTATTCTTTGAGGTATAAGTGCTGGAGAGTTTTAATGGTATCTACCTGGGGAAGACTACTTTCTGTACATCCACATGACTGATGAGTATATAGCCGGTGACTTCACGAATATTCTCGAGAAAGCTTAGATCCAAATTGGCATCCTGAAGCCATGTTAGCTCCAAGTTGCCATCAACGTAAGTGCAATTATTGTAACGATCTCGTAAATTTCGATAGTGATGATCTCGGTTTGAAGGAACTGATAGGCGGGATTTCGTTCCGATGCAAACTAAAAGGAAAGCAAAAAAGTATTTAAATTAGATATATTTTTATAGAAATATGAATTTTATTAAGTAAAAATGGTTTCATAAATTTAGTCGATATATTATATTTAATCATGTTTGTTTTTTTTTTTTCTTTCCCTAAAGGGAGTGATGGATACCAAATGCCCCGGCATAGTCCCAACATCTCAAAACAAACAAAAAAAAACAAAAACAAAAAATTATCCGATCAAAATGAGCCAGGCCACTCATATAGACACTTGGGCTGGGCTAAGGTAAGCTACAACTGTATCGAATCTTCAAGTGACGGGCTGATCATAATTGTGCCTCGATTAGTTCTGTACGCTACAAGCGGTCATACAAGCGAAGCCTACGAGCCACATGTACATTGTGACGAGCATAAAACTGTGAGATTCGCTTATTTGAACGTAAAAAATTGAATTCGGCAAATCGAAAAGGCAGCGTCCTCCTTTCCTGATCAACACGATAACATTGCTTTCGACTCCATTTTTCTTTCATTTTGTTTCGAAATTAAAAATAAAATAAAATAAAATAAGGAATTAAAAACGAAAAAAGGAAAAAATTCTCTGCACAAGCATCAATTCAGATGAAACGAAGCGATTCTGCTGAGTTAGCGCCACAGTCGGAGCAGAGAACACGAATTCGTTCGCTTTGGATTGCCCGCAGCGTTTATTATTATTTTGAGTCGTGTATCAAAAGCACGAACAGTCCGAAAACAAAAGACTTAAGCGACAAGCGTATTTCTTGCCTTTCGAAGCTGCTCAGTTCAAAGCTACGTTGGGTTCTTTTTGTAAAATTTTTATATTCTTTTTCTTTTTTCTTTTCATTTGTGCATCTCACGAACAGAGCAAGAAATTTTTTCCTTATTTCTGTATATTTTTTTTTTTCCTTCGTCAAAAAGAGAACTAAAGCAATAAGGGTATGTGCGAGTAGCCCTAGTGCCCGTCGTCGGCAGCGTCGTCAAATCTCGTGAGCACTCACACAGCTTCATTTTTTGTGATTTACTGGGGATTTGCTGGAGAAAAGAAGTAACAAACTAGCGTGAACATGACAATACACGATGGTTTGTTGGCCACATTCCTTTAATAGTTGCTTGGAGATCGCTTCGCCTCTGGCTGGAACGAGCCGCCGAACCGGTTTGATTTGTTCCACGAGCATGAAGTGATTTAAAGATACACGTCTCTCTTCGTTTTCCTCCGCGTATTTGGCCTTCTGCCTCATCTTCTTCGTCGCCGTCGTCATCGTCGCCGTCGCCGTCGCTGTCGTCGTCTTTGTCTTTGGCTTGGCATTCGTCGTCGTATTCGTTCTGCATTCCTAGAAAAATGTTCCTTCGGTTCTTCAGGTAATTGTTAAGCTAGCTTTTGGGATTCTTTTCGAATCTCTGTATTGATCGAATGACCTTTGAGTTATGCTTGTGCTACGTACGCTCGCACTGCAGTATACGATTGCGTGCGAGTGTCTTGCGTCTTGAACGCCTTTAAATGATTCAATAAACACTAACATTTAGTGGTGAGCGTGCAAGAGAATACTAAAGAAAGGGATAAGTAGTCCATATAAAACTTGATCTGCTTCATTAAAATATAATTTTTTTATATTTTATTTTAATCGATTCGGTGGCCTTCACTGGAACGGTCAAATTCAAATCATATGAAAATTATTGGAATTACTCGTAGTTTTCTTGGATCAAATGATGGGAAATAGAAGGCCATAAAAGCGTTGGCTTGTTGTTTTTTTTTTGTTTGTTTGTTTTTTTTTTTTTTGAACAAAAATGCTGAATACTTAGGGCAAAATGTCATAAAAATATTTGTCTGGAACAACTTTTCCTTAAGATAATTTTGGAGGTTTGCGTTGGGTGGGTAAAGAGAGCTTTCTGCTCTCTCGTAGGGTTTAAAGAAGGTATTAAATTAAGGCATGAAAACTAAGAAATAAAAAGGTTCCACTCCAGGCACATACAAAACTTGACAGCCAATTCCGTTTGATCATTACTTAAAATGGAAATTTCATTCCTCAAAAGAAAATATTCGTTGGCAGTCCGGTCCAGATGAGAAATCGTCCTTTGACTTCGCTCTCTATATTTCTATCTCTCCCTATTGCTCTCTCTCTATACAGGGTGTTCCATACTCAATAGATAAAAAAAAAGAGGTGATAGGGGGGGTCCAGACGGACCAAAAATCGTATGGCAAGGGGGCGGGGTCGCAAATGCACCCCTGAGGAGTTACATGCAAAAAACAATATTTTGGTTTTTTCACTGGTGCTCCTCACTTACAGGCCGTAAATTCAAAATCACATATGATATGAAAGGCTTGGCGGTTTTCCGTTAACACTGCATACTACGATTTTAAATAATTCAACTCCGTTTTCTCTGGTATGTACTACCATCTAAGCCTAAAATAGTGTAATTTTGGCTTTTAAAGTGATTTAATTCAAAAGAAATACGATGGAGCCTCTTTTTTTTCCTCTTTTCGAAAACTTTGAGTTTTTCTCTTCAATTTGATACCATGGTTGCTAAAAAAAAGTTTAACAATCAATGCAAAACGAAGGTTTGAAAATAATTATTTTGTATTTTTGACTCTCAGAAAAGTTATTTTAATCAAATTTATTGAGCACACTTTTAGGCAGCATGAGAAAAACAAAAATCTAAGAAATTTAAAAATTTCTGAATAGTGTTTAGTTTTACATATCCGCCTAAAAGTATGCTCACCAATTTAGTCGAATTCTTTCCGCGCCTCTAGCTCCTTACGAGTGCAAGATGAACCCCCCTTTCCGTACAATTTTTTGGTTGTATGGGTTCCCCCTATCACCTCCTTTTTTTTGATCCATTGAATATGGAACACCCTGTATATATCTACCCTTTTGCTATTGCTCTCTCTCTCTGTCTTTCTTTGTATATTTGCTCTCCCTCTCTCTCTCTCTCTCTCTCTCTCTTTATTTTTTCTCTATTTGACTCTCTGTCTCTCTTTATATTCTCTCTCAATTTCTCCCTATACATCTCTCTCGCTATTTTTTTCTCTCTAGACTTCGGTCTGTATTTTTCTCTATTTCTTTCAATTTTAATTCTATTTTCGCACATTTACGCCTCTCTCATTCGCGCATTCCTCTCTCTTCATCTGTCATTCCTCTCATTTCTCATTATCTCTCTACCTCGCTCTCACTCTCTCGCTCTCACCCTCTTTCGCTCTCTCTCTCTCTCTCCTTCTCACCTTCTCTCCTCTCTCTCTCTCTCTCTCTCTCTCTCTCTCTCTCTCTCTCTCTTAAATTAAAATGAAAAAAATTATATAATTTCGCCTTTCGCCCGTTATGAAGGACGAATCTTGTAAAAAATCAATAGCTTCATGCTAATCTCTTGATATCTTGAGCCAGATCGATCGATCGATCGTTCATACATATCAAGTTTCGAAAAATGAACTTCTCCCTTCGCGTTGCCCCCTTTCACCGTTGCAACAAATTAACTTTAAAATCGTTCTCGAATATTCCCTTCTTATGCTGCTTTAAGTATTCCTTCAGGTCGTTTGTTTACATATAACGACGACAACGTTGATACTTTTACAGCTTTTCCCCCCCAAAACAAAAATAATAAAAAATTTATACAAAAAAATTAAAAATAAATAAATAAAAAGTCATAAAAATTTCGTTGGCTGAAAGTCTTGTGTCCGTACTGAAGTAATAAATTTTGATATTTTGACTTTGAGTTTTCACCTTTTCTGTTTTCCCAACACTCGAACGCACATAAGTCAGAAAATGCATGCAATCGTCTTGGAGATTAGATATGCTGACGCAGATAAACCAAAGTACGGCTCACACAGGGACATCGTCACATAAGTGCGTAGTGAAGCTATGTAGATATTTTTTGTTTTTTGTTTACATTACCCGTTTAAAAAGGTAAATAAGTAGTAATGTACTTATGAATGTATTATTTGGAGTTATAAATCTAAAAGGGCGCATATTTAAAGGAGTCTTATTGAGTTGCTTCGAAATTTCAAACGAAAGATAAATTATTTGCTTCGTATATCCACATATCATATATGGCTACATACATAAATCCATACATACATACATATGAACGACGGTAGGTGCCTAGCTAAGTGACAATTTGTTTGTATCACAACATTACCAAAATGAAATGAAAATTCTTGCACAAATAATTCGCGTCTTATCCGATAAGGAGGAAAAATAATTGAATCCAATGTTTGTCAACTTCGTGTCAAAACCCAACTCAAAAATATGTACATATCTACTTATATATGAAAAAAAGAAAAATTTTAAAAAAATCGCCTTCCCAGGTAGAAATATATCGATTGCCGCGAAGATACCGAGCTTAATTGAAATATGATGCAAGAATTTTGATTTGATTTCTTTTTCGTTTGATATATCCTATGGGAAAACTATGCTCCGATTATCAATTATTTTGACCTCATTACTTTTAGATTTGGCTATATTGGTCATATCAAGATGTGGTGTCAAAATTTTGGGGCGTTCTTCGTTGAAGCTTTTTTTTTTTTTTTTTTGCCCCAAAAACGTGTTCTTTTCAAATACAAGAGAATCGCACTGTTGAAATATTGTCAAAAAAAAAATTCTTGTTGCAATTTTCCTCAAATGACTTGCGACAGCTCGTCATGCAGAAACATGAGTTGTCACATCATGAAAAAACAAATCGTTTCCAATATCCTCTAATATTTCTTTTAGCGATGTCCTTAGCTGCCTGATGTGGCTGATAAATACCCCGAATCTAGGCTTTTCAACTATATTTACCTTATACGGTGAGTTTGACCATTGGATATTGCTACTATCGCGGCGGATGGTTTTAAATCAAATTGAATTGCATTGATTTTTTGTTGGAAAATTGGAAATTCCTTAAAAAGTTACGTTTTTTGTCGCGTCCGTGTATATCTAATTGTCTTTCAGAGCCTCAAAGAAATTTTGTTAAGAACATAAATCCTCATCAGCAGCCCGAAAGTATTAAGAAATAAAAGTACTATTTACCGCATGCAAGAATTTTCGACTTAAAATTACTATCTCCAAAAATTACTACCTCCAAAAATTGCCACCTTAAAAAAAAAAAAAAAACCACCATCTGCGGTTTCGCATTCACATCTGGATAGATTTTTAACTTTTATTTTCAAATTCTCCAATCGATTTATAAAAAAATTTCAATTATCCGACCGGATATCTTTTATCCGTCCGGATAAATTTAGCCGGATAAAGTTTTTATGGGATATCTGGAGGACGCCTATCCGTTGAATTCACTATCCGATAGGTTCATAACTTCCTGCTCACATACGCTTAACTTCGTTTAATCCCACCCAAAATGGTTTCGTTTATCGGAATCGTCATCTTTCAACTTCACTCAAGTCGAAGAATGGACTTTTTCTTTTGCACCTACTCTATATTTATTGCGTTAAATTAATTATAGTTTCAATTTGAGAGCTTCGCACCCTTTAAAAATGCTTGTGAAATCTAAAGGGATCCCATCGATCACTTGAACCTATCAATAATATTTCTAAACCATTTATTGAACTATTGCAAAAGAACTATGTGGTTATCTGACAGCTTTAAGCTTATGTATTCGTTTGTTAATAGTGATCTTGCATGTATGTATTTATGTATGCATGAAATTACTCAGAACATATAAATAATTTACTTAAATTAAGTCTTAAATACTTAAAGCATAGAACACTAAGATCGACGACGTTGACTTCAAAGAGTCACAAAGAACATTATTGAGAAATATGTTCATGCATACATACATACATGCATACGTATATGTTAAGCTCGTTTTCTTTGGAATTTTTACTTAAATACTTTAATTAAAAAAAAAAAAAAAACAAATCAATAAATTATTGATAACTATAAAAGCTTTAAGAGTTGCGTCATTGAGAATATTTCTTGATGCAGGTGTTATAAGAACATAATCCTCATGTCGTACAAATGAACTAAGGTGGACCTAAAGAACACAGAAAAACTGATTCGAGAGTAAAGAAGAAACCATTTGGTCTCATCCGATAAGAAAAAATAATTTTTCCATTGAACTATTCTCTCGTCATTTGAATTCGCCTGCAAAGCCCTCGTCTTTCAGTCAATCCTTCAAGGACACATCTGGCTTTGTATTATGTCAAAGGATAAACCATGAGAGTTTTCTGCCAATTTGGCAACTTCAAACGCTGTCGGAGCCCATAGCGATGATTGCCCAAGACAGAGGCGTACGCAGCAATTTACTTTGGGAGGGGATTTTTGGGACATATCTACTTCTCGTGGCCCTTTGTGATTTCTCACATTTCACATTTTCTCCCACCAGATTTATATATTAAATCTCCAGATTTATGATATTAAATCTGTATTAGAATGGAATAATTTGGAAGATATTTTCGTTTTGAGTTTTGTTTAAAAAAAAAAAAAAAACAATTTTCCAACTATGAAAGGACATTAAAAATCGTTGGTTATAAACTTTGATACCATTGCACTTACTTTTGCCCTTTACAAATTCCGTATGCGTATCCTGATGGAGCTGATGCTGCTGTAGAACAGCATTCGAAATGTAATGCTGTCCGGCACGGCCGTGGTTCGCGTAGCCATTTCGGCGATGTAGCGTTTGATTACGTTTGAAATTGTAATTATTGCTAGCTAGATTGTAACTGTTTTCGCCGTAATTATTATTATTATTATTATTATTATTCCTCGCCGAACGATCTCGTGCGGCTGACACTTGGTCGAATGGTGCCAGTTGATGGACCCATAGACAAGCCACGATTAATTGAATTAAAGTACCGATGGAGAAGAAGCGGTGCATTATGACAGCATCCGCGACAGCATTCTTCGAACCAAAGGCGCAATGTTAAATTCTTTTTTGCATTTAGGGTTTTTTTTTTGTTGTTGTCAGTTATACAAAAAAGCAGCAGCAACAAAAACCCAATAAACAAAACGACCGCAGACGCAACAACAACAACAGCAACATGAACATGAACACCAACAACAACAGAATAGAACACACAAACCGAGATCAGAATGAAAGATGGAAAAAAAAAACGCAAATTAGCTTCTTTGGAAAAATAATTAAAAAGCTTAGAGCATCTCTCAATTCGGTTGACTGTTTTTTCCTGGAAGTTTATTGTGCTTTCTGCTTTTTAAGACGCATTTCTACAGAATCACAAACAGATACTCGTATATTTGCATACGTCGGGGATAAGTCGGCGGTGGCGATGGTGGCGGCGGCAGTGGCGGTGAAGTCTCCAAGTCGCTTTTGTGTTGTGTGTGCATAGGCGAAAGACCTCAAAATATGTAGGTGCAATGAAGCCAGTTTTTTAGCTGCTTAGCTGTTTCACTGTCTCACTGTTTGACTGTTTGGCCGTTGTATTGTGATGTGTTGTGATTCAAACACACAAAAATAAACACAACAAAACAAAAAAAAAAACAAAAAAAAACCAAAATGAGCGAAAAAAGTTGAGCCTACGACTTGAAAGATTGGGATTTTGCAAGCCGAAACAAACGATAGACCGAGACCGAAGCTTGGTATACCACCAATACGAATTACGAAAAACAAGTTTTAACGCGAGAAACGAGCCAGACGGGTTTTTGGTAACGCTTTTGCTGCTGCACGCACTGAGCTTATACTGCCTCCATATGTGTATATTGTGATCTTGCACACATCCACGAATATCCGATCCGATCCGATCCGAGCCGATCGTGTTTAGTAAGCACTCAAATATTTTTTAATTTCTTTCTTTATTTTTCAATTTTTCACAAAATTTTCCAAAAACCAATTTTTCGCATTCCCAAGTCCCGCGGGAAATTTTCGAATTTCGAAATATTTTGTCCTTCTTTTGTGTATTTTTTTTTTTTTAAATACTTATATTTATTTATTTTTTGAGATCGGACTTAAGAAGAAAAGCAAATTCCAGATGAAGCGGTCTTCGCATAAAGAGCAAATAAAAATTGAAAAGAAAAATTCCAACTTCGGAGACGGAGAGCGCGACCGAACAATACGAACGAATAAACGAGCCGTCAGCACGATTCAACGTATAACTTGAAACTAACTCAACTAGGTAAGACGAGTTTTCGGTTCCAAACAGGTAAGATGCTTGCTGTTAGGCTGCAGCACACAACTATAAACTTTCGACCTCGTTCAAAAAATATAAGCGAATACGTTGCCGAATGCCGAAACACAGCATAACACACACACATATACACAGGGCAAGTCACAGCGAACACACTTAGAGCCGATTCGAGCAGAAAAAGAGAGTTAAGTCCAAAACGCCGCCATGCCATGCCATGTGTTATGGTGCCCTAACAAGGTGAGTTCTCTTCAGGTACGATCGATCTGTCTGTTGCTCTATCTCTGGGTGTGTGAGTGCGTGTATGCGTGTTTGGGTGTGTGCGACTGTATGCATCTAGTTCGGTAAGTTGTTTCCGATGATCGCGCGAGCAGGAAAATATCTCCTGCAGGAAAAAGCCATCAGTGATCTCTCCCAGGACTTATAGGTGACATTGTCATGCATGAATGTTTTATTTTTTATTTTTAACAGTTAACGTTTTCGTAGCCTAATAATCCAAAATCATAGTATATGTATTATAGTAAAAATGAACAAAAAGGATAGTGGATAAAATATCTCATCCTCCTACTTTCACGCATGAATCCTTATGGTAGATACAGTATCATCGAAGAAGGGGTGCGGAAACCCCTCTTAAATGGAGAATTTTTGGGAGTCCTCTGGTGATCCTGCTTCTCAAATCGTTTCCTCTTAAGCGGACGCCTCTGTTAAGCGAACATATTTTTCGCTCCCGTAGGTGTCCGCTTAAAAAAGAGTATACTGTACATATGGGTATTTCCAAACGGATGTGACAGTTAATTTAGCAATCTTCGGTCCCGAATTGAAGAATGTGGAAAATGGTTATTTTGTTTCTAACTATTATCGCGCAGCTTCTCCGGACTTTTATTTTTTTTTATTATATATATGTATAAAAATTGAGTCCAGATCAGAAAGGCAATTAGATATGCTCGGACGTGACAAAAAGTTTACTTTTTTCTGAAAATACCCATATATGGTCGACACCATCTAGGCACCATCTACAAGGTTTACAATGTCGTCGTTTACAAGGACGTCGCGACGTCATAGTGAGTTCATGAAAAATGCCTTACAAAGTGTCCTGAGACATGTCATGCCTGGTCGGTCTAAAATTGTCGATGATGTTCGTGGTGACTTTTCCTGCTGGGCGCTTCTTTGTGCCACACTCCAGTTTACAAAAAAAAATAAAATACAATAAAAGGAAAAGGCCAAAAACAGCATAAAAAGCATAACTACATGTGTAAAAAGGGAGTAGAAGCTGTCTGATTTTCTTTTTCTTTTCTTATTATTATTCTCGTTGTTGTTGTTTTTGTTGCCGAAAAGCGCTTTTCATGATTAATGCGAAAGGAGAGCACGCGGCAACATTGTTATGCATTTCCATAAAAGTCTTGGCAACAATAACTACCAAAAAGGCATAAAAGAGCATCTTAGAATCTGTCGAAACCGGTTGCGTTTGATTTTTTAAAATTTGATTTTTTTGCTTTTTGTTTTTACTGTGGAACAACGATTAGTTTCAGCGATAACATCTTCGGCTTGTCAATTGTTTTTTTTAAATTTTTTTATTTGCTTTGATACATATGCACGAGTATGTGTGGAGAGCTACCAGCGATGGCAGACCGTCTAGGGATGCTGGTGATGTTGTGAGAAGTAAATTTGGCGCCTGGTCTAGAGAGGGGTTATTCTGTACTTTAATCGAGGGACCTCCCTTTTTGTTTAAATTCATTTGTTTCAATTTTTTAAGAAGGATTTATTGGGGCTTGTAGCTACACACCAGTAATCCATGGGAAAAGCTTGTCCACAAGTGCGCTGATCAAGGAGACTATCGAATAGGTTCAAAAATATTTGTGGTTCAATTTTATCCTCTCCTAGCTATCGAGTTTGAAAATATAAAGCTATGCATTCAAAGCTTCAGTTAGGGATGATTTAAAGTAACGTTAATTAACTTCTCTTAAGATTTTCTTTCCTATATTCCTAAGTTTTAATCTTTTAGAGAGTAACTGGTTGGTGATTTTTTAAATTATTTATGTTACGTTATACATATTTCGTTATAAGTATAAGTACCTATGTATATGTTATGCTATGTTATGTTATGTTATGTTATGTTATGTTATGTTATGTTATGTTATGTTATGTTATGTTATGTTATGTTATGTTATGTTATGTTATGTTATGTTATGTTATGTTATGTTATGTTATGTTATGTTATGTTATGTTATGTTATGTTATGTTACGTTACGTTACGTTACGTTACGTTACGTTAAGTTTCGTTACGTTAAGTTTCATTGCCTTACGTTTCATTACGTTACGTTAAGTCTGAGCTAAACTCCGTTTTAGCGGTTTATCTCCTTGAATAAAAATTGGTAGAAATAAATTTTCAATTAATAACTCCCATAAGTACAACTCGTACCATCTGTTATATGAAACTTAACAAAGTTAAGCGTTAAGTAAGTGTCAAACTGACGCTTATGTTTCGTTAGGGGTCTTAGGCATCTAAAAACTTTATATCGTAATTAACATCTCGTATTCTTTTGTGATCCCTCTCGATTCGGAGCTGGGTGAAACCCCCCAAAACAATCTCCAACATACGCCTATGCCTATGGAAATAGGTTTGCCGTCCATTCCAAACAATGGATAGGGAAAAACTTATATTTCCTTCTTCTAGTCGTCTACGAGCTCAAGTGGAAATAAAGTCGTCCTGTATTTGCTTTGTATTTTATTTTTTATTTTGATGCTATACTTCAGTTAAGCCGTTTTACCTTTCGAGCACAGAAATAATCAATATGTAGCTTAAGTACTTAAAATGTTTTTATTTTGTTGTAAGTAGTTTTTTTCTTTTTACATTACAAACAGTAGTCGGTGCTTTGAAGACATTATCATGGTCTCGGAATACCTCAAGTAACCGAAATTTTGCGCAACAAAGTTAAAAAAAGAAAGAAAAAAAAGCAAAAAAAAAACAAAACAAAACAAAAACACGAGAAAAAAATAAGAAATCACTAAAGAACAAATTTTAAGGAGCCTCTCGATGTTCGTACAAATAAAACATATTTGTAAACGTACATATGTACATATCCATATCCATACACACTCGTCCATATATACAATATAAAATAGTGAGCAGTTAACAGTGAGACGCATAGGTGAGAGCCAAAGGTAAGTATTTTCTCATACAAAAAAGACAAAAGTGACAGACGCTAAGCCGCCCTGCAGCCTTTTGTTCGCTGCACAAAACTCCTCTCGGTTTGCCATGCTGTGTTGGACGCACCTGCAATGTGAAGATTTTCAGGAATTATCCACAGGTAGATGATGATGACGGACGGGGAACAGTGTGGAAAATCTGTCGGTATTGATTTCGTATAAACGCTCCCTTGCTGTTTCCCGTCCTTAAGCGTACCTAAATGAAGCGCACAGTCAAGTACCTTGGAACAAAAGACGGATTTCGGTGTGTTCCCGAGAGGAGGCTCTTGACAAAGCCATAGCCATCGGCTCAAGTGAACGATTGTGTGAGGAGCCAGGAGCGCGGAGTGCGGAGTGCGGAGCACGGATCGTTCAAGATGCGATGTCACACTTTTTCCAAACGATTTCGATTTCGATATCGATGTATCTTAGGTCATTTCATATCAGCAGCTTGTGCACTCGCCGTGTAGGTACATACGAATACTTGTCGGCGTTTGATTCGAACAGGACTTTTTCGTGTTGGTGTCGTGTCGTGTCGTGTCGTCTGTCCCCGAACGAATTTATTTCAAATTGATTCGGCAAACTTTTGAAGCGAAAACCACCAACTCTCGTCCAATAAACGATCAAGCGAAATATTACTTAAATTCCTTGAGCGTCTGAGAATGTTTTGGGGAATGCTGAGCAACGTGGCTTCCAGCAAAATGATCATCAGATTTCCGAAATCGCTCTCGAACATGAACGCCATTTTGAGTATCATTGTAAGCAAGGGCTTTGCAGAAGGCGCTTTCTGTTCGATAATGATGTCGTTTTCCTTTCCAAGATATCTCGTACACTCTGTACATTCTGACAGTAGCTTACGCAACGGGTGTGGTTTCGGGGGTTTCAAACCTCTTCCGAAATGCAAGCAAACAGTCAAGACATTAGGTTTTGTTATGCCTTAACCGCCTCTCCAAATAATTATACGTGTACGCGTCTGCATTCGGTGGATGACAAGCGTGTGTTGTATTATAATTCCAAAAAGACATCCTTTATCGTTACGGTGACCATCATATCTGTTTTTAGCAGAGGTGTTCTGTTTTTAGGCGCTTTTTCTGCGTATTTTTTTTAGTGGAAAATAACAAAAATTTTCTGTTTTTCGGAAATGTTCTTTTTTTGTTCTGTTTTTCTTCGCCTTGCAAATCAAAAAGATTATAATTTTTACTATATTTTTACACTCTACGAACCGATTTTTAAATTCCGGTTTCGAAGTGTCCGTAAGGTATCCTTGAAAACCACTTTTAAGTTCGCCTTTCTTCAAAATTTTATATCTCAAAAACTAATTAAGATAATAAGATGAAACAAACGTTGGACGATTGCTAATATAATTGCAGGTAATGAAAAAAAAATTTTTTTTTTAATTTTTACACTGAGAAAAATTTTTCCACAAAACTTAAAAGATAATTTTAACAATTTTTTTCAGTGTATTCCCAGTTTGACGCTACTCTAAAAAAATTTTTTTTTAAATACCTCTAAGTATTTTAACTAATTAAAAGCGCGAGTGTTGACGTTTATGAATGTCCTCATTTTAGATCAAAACATAGTCGGAACTATAGTTTTACACGATTTGTTAGTATAAACTAAAACAAACCAATAATTTGATTCAAACAAATGTTTATGTATTTGTAAAAATTGAAAAAATATTTTATATGAGTTTTTTAGAGCTCATTTTATACGCGCAACATCAAAAATTTCGAAACACAACTGAACAAAGAGAGCAAAAACTACATTGTTCGCACAAAAGGAGGTTCCCGAAATTCTGAGAATTCGTATTCTATACGTAATTCCAGCTAAAATTTTCTATTACGCAGAGTTTACCTTTTAGAGCTTTTAGGTTTTGTTGACGTTTTAGAATAGTCAATGTAAATAAAAAGGTGTTGACGTTTTGGGGTGTTGGCGGAATAGGGAGTTGACGTTATCCCGAGTGTACTGTATTCAAAAAATTACAAGTGCACATAGATGCTAGTACTAATATCCAGATGCATAGTACCTACTAATATCCAGTACAAATGTGCGAAAATGATACAAAACACATTAGGTACTGGGGTGGTTTGATTTCGAAAATTTTTTTTTTAATTTAATAGATATTTGCAAAGAAACGTCCATGCTTAATTTCATTGCTCTAGGACAACTCCTTCTATCATTTACCAAGAAATGTATGGAGGTCAAACATTCTATCCATTCGTACGCGTGATTTGTTTTTTTTTACCATTTTCCTCACATTTGTACTGGATATTAGTACTGAGAGCATCCATATACCTATATGCACTTACGTTTTTCTAATTAGGGGCTGTCTATTAATTACGTAAGATTTTTATTACTGTTTTCACGTTCGCGTCTTAAGTCTTTGCTCTATCTCTCTCGCTTTTTATAACAGAACTGTCTGCGAAAAGACTTAAGACGCGAACGTGAATTGAAGTACACGAGATTTCCGATTTAACGAGCTCAATGTTGCCAGCACTTCTCGTTAAATCGAATTTCTCGTTAAATTGAGTACCATCATAAAATCATTTTTTTCTTATTGTAAAAGATTTCGTACGCGTTAAAAAAGGGGGAGGGGTTTGAGAAGTCTTTTGCTTGATTACATGGCGAGTCTGATATATACGAGACCCGTACCAATCCAACTTCCCGCGGGGGGCAAAGAAATTTCCACAATATTTTTAATTTTAATTTTCGTAATTCCTTCCACCTAAGACCAAGAATCGTGGTGGGGCAAAGCCCCTCCTAGGCCCTAGGTTGGTACGCGACTGATTTCTACTAACGTATGCTTACGTGGGGGATTTGGGGATTAAAAATTGATATCACTGAACAACTGTGCACAAATAAAGCGGTAAGTCCAACAGCGCCTGCGTTTTTTCGATTTCACATTACTTTGCATACATTGACTGCTTGCGGCAGTTGGCGCAGCACAAGCGCTTTTAGACTCTTCGCTTAACTATTTCTTCGAATCCTCTTTGTTTCTCTTTATGCTTTTTCACTGATTTCTTATGTTTCTCGCTAAACCGAGTGCACACAAAAATTTTTGTGCCATTTTGCTCGTTATATAAGATACTCAATGGAACGAATTTAAATGCGAAACACGCTAACGCGAATACACGTTAAATCGGAAATCTCCTGTACTTAATATCTATTTTTTTCCGTAAAAGTTAAATTGAGACTGTGAATGTTTTTTTAATAACGAGATGCAACTATGAACTTAGATGCTTAAAATTTAAGGAATATTTACAGAGCGAGGAAAACTTAGTTAAGCAAATTTATGCCTCAGAAATCGAATCGCCATAAAAAATTTCTTAATAGCTGAAATTTCTATTGAACCAACGTTGATTTTGAATTTTTTTTTTATTCGAATTGGATTTGTAGAGCATTCCTGTATATTTTTTTATTTAGGGTCGTAATCGTCAACACGGTTTAAGAACTTCAAAAGTTTCAATTCTCAAATATATTAGGTCTGTTCCCGTACTGCACGAAACTACCCAAAATTGGCATATTTTACGGAAAACTGTCATATCATAGAAATCGAAATCGTCAGACTTTGACGATTATGGAACTTTCATGTACACTAAAAACCGTTTCCAGAGCATTTCTACACTATCATTTTATGTCAAGACTACACATACATACATATATTCTTATGTTGAAATGAGTAAGGGAAAAACTAAGTCCAAATTCTTTCGTCATGATCCTTGGAGCGATTGAAATTTTGGACGATTTTGCAGTTCAGTTCATTGTTGACTGCCTCGTAAACCTTCAAAAAGTTTAAATAAACTAAGTTGAAGACTATAAAAAATATATATTTTTGTTCTGTTTTTATACCCAGCGTAAGCGGGGTATATTAGTTTTGTGCAAATCTTGTAACAGGGAGAATTAAGCTCCGGAGATATAGAAAAATATATATAGAAATGATCAGGATCAACTGAATCGATTTAGACATGTCCGTCTGTCCGTCCGTCCGTGGTTGGATCTCCTCCGAAATTTGGTACACATGTATATCGGGGTCCGAGTATGATCCTAAGTAAAAATCGGAGACATCCGCCCACTGCCACGCCCACAAATGAATTTATTGTGTTTTCAGTAAAATGTTTGTAACTTTCGAACCACTCAACACATTCCATTGATATTTGGTGTACTGGTAAACTACAAAAAGGGACATATCCTAGAAAAAAATGGAAGCCGTCCTCCTCGAGCCACGCCCACAAATAAGCCCACAAATAAGGGCTTATCGTAACTTGTGAAGTAAAAGGCGTAGAAGCTTCAAATTCGCAACATAGGTTGACCAAGGCGAATGAAAGATGTAGGAAAATATTTTATGTGGCCCGCCCACTGCCACGCCCACAAATGAAGATTTTTCGTAACTTCCGAAGTAAAAGGCGTAGAAGCTTCGAATTCGCAACATAGGTTGACCAAGGCGAATGAAAGGTGTAGGGAAATAATTTATGTGGCCCTCCCACTGCCACGCCCACAAATAGAGAAGCTAATCATAGTGCGCTCATAATGTCGGGACGCTGGGTATTTAAAAGTCGGGCTTGACCGACGTTAGCTTTCTTACTTGTTTCAAATTAAATTTATGGTCACCGTATTTATCGTAGTGTTGATTGATTTTTGTTATAACCATAATAGTCCTATAAACGTTACAATAAAATCTAAGAATCCCAAATCCTATCCCATCAAATTGTACAGACAAACTTGCCATCGAATTTGCGCAAAAAAAAATTTAAATCCTAATCAGACAATTTTCCGATTTGCCCTCGTAGCCGGTTGACTAAAATTTATAAAAAAAAAAAACAAAGGAAAATGATAAATGATTTTTCTTTATGCGCTGAGATTTTACGGAAGCCATCACCATCACTGTTTGCTATTCTCAACTTCTTCTTCTTCGTAAGCATCTTCATGACGATCGAAAGACGGTCATGATTACCCACATACATATGTATCTGAATACATATATGTACGTACAATACGAATACCAATTTGAAGTTATTAAGAATAGCTTAGAGAGCTTACTGTGGATGCTTATTAAAAAAAAAAATCATATTTTTAATAAAAATAAAAATAAATTAGCAACTTAGCAATATAGTTGTCCCAAGGGCTTGAGTTCAATCGTATAGGACGCAATATTTTAAACTATCTCCTAGTAGACGTTATACTTAACTATTGTTATAAAAATAAGACTTTTTGAACTTTATAGCAGAAGCAAGAGATTTTTTTTGTTAAAAGTATTTCAAAAGATAGAAAATATAATACAATATATGTAATATCTAAATTTCATATTATTGTAATTTGAATTGTGAACAAAAATAAACTGTTTTGCGATGCTTTAACCTGGATTTAGCTTCGGGGCTCCCTTATAACATAGATTTATAATATAACCTAGCCTTATCTTTGGGGCTCCCTTACAACATTGCTTTAGATTACAACCTAGATTTAGCATATGGGGCTCTCTTACAACAGATTATAACCTAGATTTTGCGCATGGGGCTCTCTTACAACATAGATTTAGATTATAACCTAGATTTCAGACTAGCTAGACGCGACCTCTGCTGTAATATTTAGTTACTAGCCTTATATTCACCACACTTTTTTGGCTCCTGATTCACCAATGGCAGTACTCTTGGTGTCTGAACTAGGTCTCTACAACAAAACTGTGCGTCTTGGATAATTCAATTGTGTCTTGGCTATAACAAAAACTATTTTTCGAGGTTTTCTAGGAATTTTCTCCATGGAATTTTCTTTAGGATCTGAGGAACCATTTAGAAAAGAAAAACTGACAAAACCCCTGTGGGAAATCTTTCGGACGTTAATATTCGCAAAATACCAAAATTTTGCGTCCGGACTAGATCTCTATACCAAAAAGTTTGCGTCTCAACTAGATCTCTATACCAAAAGTTTGCGAATATATATATACGAAAATAGGTCCGAAAGATATATAAATTCTATGGATGTTATATTTTTCTTTTATGTAGATTGATTTGATACGTGTATTCATTTATAGATTTCAAAACAATATTTAAAAGGCTTTGAGAACAACAAAAATTTTTGAAATCGAACCACCCCAACCCCCTCAAACAGAAAACGGGATTTTCTAAAATCCACAATTTTGAACCCACGGTACTCAAATTCGGAATTTAGCTTTCTGTTGTGCCCCGAAGTTGGAAAAGTTTAACTTCGTAACGCTTCCACGCCTACTTTTTGTGCTGCGTCCACTCAAAGTTGGCAAAGACTTTAAAGAGGTGTAATATCAATTTGTTTCCGTAAAAGTTAAGCTGAAGATTTTCCACAATTGAATTTTTAAAAAAGTAATAAGTGATGAGCAAATAGAGGCGTCCGTAGACAGTTATTTCGGGAGGGGAGTTTGGGCCTTCTAAAGTCATTATCAGCCTTTGCTTTGAAAACTGCCAGTGAATTATAAATAAGAAAAAAACTTTTCAAATATTTAAAACTGGAAAAACACACGCCAAGGATCTGAAGAGAAAATACTATGCGCATTCCTTCGACATAAGCAGGGCCCACTTCAGGTGTTTTGCCGCTCACGGCATTTTCCCAAGTTGTCACCGTCTAAATCGGGGCCTGGATAACAGCCCCTTTTGTCATAAGCGAGCTAAGCTTATATGGAAATTAATTGAGTAAACTGAAAGACGAAAATGGGACAAGCACGGGAGGAATACTTACACACAGAAAAATATGACCCCTTAAAATCGATAAGATCCCCTTATTGAGCGATTTTATAGAGAAATCTTCTTAAACTGTATGAACGATGTGCTTTTTCCATAGAGAAAACTCTTTGAATGCATAGAGAAAATCTTATTGAAACATTTTAATAGATATCCTCATATATTTAATGTGAATATCTTACTATTTATGTTGGAGGATAGCGAAAACTGCTTGATATAGTAAAATAATAAGGTGACCATATCAATAAAACTTTGTGACATTCCTATAAAAATGACGTTTTGATAAGTTTCAGTATTGGAAGAAAATCGTTTTAAGAAGAAGCCTTTTTAATATTAAAAGCAAGACTTATATTAGATTTAAAAAAGTATATGAATTCCGTATTCATTCCATAGTTTAAAAAGACAAACCAGTTTTTTTGCACTTACATTGATAAAATCAATCTAGCAAGCTGAAATCATATGTCGCGATGGTGTAGTTGAAGTGTGCTAGATTTGTAATCTGGAAGGTCCAAGTTCGAACCCTGCCGCAAGCCAAAGAATTTGTGGAAAATTGGTGAGGAGGCAAGTAAATTTCAAGGAAAAAATGCGGGGGGCAAAAGGTAAGTTGGACGCGAACCAATAAAAACAAGTTGCTTTCGTCGGGCCTTCCAAAACGTCACGCACCCAAGCTCTTTCAAGAAATTCCTATAGATATAATGTAAGCATAAAAAGTTTATTAAAATCTTCTATTTCTCAGTTTTTATAAATAATGTAAAAAAAAAACGAAGCTCGCTGGAGCAGGGATCGAACCCGCCGACCTTGCTTTTTACAAGAATTCATATCAAAATTAAGAAGTTATCTTCTTAACTTTTCGTTCAATTTTTCGTTAAAATAAACAATAAATTTTTCTCTATGGTTTCAATAAGACAATCTTCTTGGAAAAAAATCATAAAGAAATCTTATTGTTTTTCTTCCATTTTATGTGGTATCGTTTTCTCTGTGTATGTCCGGGGAATACTGCACTCAATTCATGAGCATGTGCTAAAAGAAGGGTTCGAATGGTCTTTTCAGCAATTTCTTTAGATTACATATTTTTCGCCTTTTTTATGCCGAACATAGACTCGATAGAAGTGAAAATCATCGATCGGAACTAGACGAAGGAAACTTTTAGAATTTTCGATCATTTCTTCTACATACATACATACATACATACATAGCTTCATGGCAGGGAGCGGAGCAAGCGGTATTTCTAAAGCGAAAAAACTCGCCACTGTTGTTATCGGTTTAATATGAAATGACACAAAATTATTGATGCCTCAGCACTGTAAAATTCCTAGATTCGTTCACAAAATCGAATCCAAAAAGCGAAAAAAAAATTTCAAAAAAATGAAACAGATAATATTCGTGTTGATAACCCTGGTTCATCGCAGCTTCGAAAATTCTAAGAATCGAAAATATTACTTGCGCAAGAAACTTGCTTACTAAATAATTTCCGATTTAATGAACGTTTGCCTACCTCGGCCCACGACGATGTTGTTGTTGTTGTTGTCCGCTTTTCCACTTCCAGCTTAGCGTCAACGGCTAGCCGTGTTTCTGCACCGTCAGAAAGAACTAGACAAGGCAAAAAGAAAGTTAAAATAAAACAGAAAAAAACAACAACAACAACAGCAAAAAAGTGATATCCGGTCATTTTCTTAATGATCGAAGCTGGCTAAGAAGCCGACAGTAGGGAAGATCAGAGTGTGTGAAATGGGCTTTCAACGCGAGATAAAAATGTGTAATAAACCTGAAACTACCGATCGGTATCGATACAGGTTCCTATTACATCTCATATGCCTTATTTGTTTATTCTCTTTTTCCTTATTTTTTTTTATTTTTATTTTTATTTTAATTTTTTTCTTTATCATTTTTATGCGATTTTCTCAGGCTCCCATTCATTTCAAGCGCCTTGCTTTTGGCTTATTCGAATTGAAGAGGTTGATGGTCGAGACGCAAAGATCATTGGAATTTTTTCAAAAGGCTTTAAGAACCGCGAGAAATACTCGCAGCGCCATACGTCAATGGCACTTGGGTCAAGACAATCGAAATTAACATGCGATCAGATCATATTGACCTCTGCAATATCCGGAGAGTTCTCTTTTCCGGTAGCATTATAACAATAATAATAATAATAATAATAAATAATTCTGTTTATTTTCATCATCAGAAAATCATCAAATCTTTTATTTAAGGAAATATTTAGAGATAATTTTTTTAAAAGAACGAATTGAGTTTCCAGTGCAAGCTGGAGAAAGAATATGCACTGTATTTCTCGGGTATAAGAATTCTCGGTTTCAAAGGATCGAAACTCGTATAACACTTCCAGATTTATGAAAATGAGTTTCCCTGCATTTTTGATGCTGCTTATATGCAAGGAATACTGTTCTGCAAAATGAACAAAAACTGGGTGTCCACAGTACATTCTAGGATCCATTCAATAGTAAGTTCTAACCAACCGAAAGAGTCCGAACGGCGCTCTTAAGGACTCTGTTTCCGGATCGTAAATTATCACAAACCGCTCAGGAGCTCTAAATGAGCGTTTTTTTCGAGAGAGAAAAGAGCACGGAAAAAGTGTACGTTTCTGGATCTTAATATGTATCTTTCATGATTGCTAGAATGCTCCTTGAAAGTCATCTTGGACTCTCTTTGAGATAAAATTAAAAAAAAGCAATGACTCGTTTAGTTTCCCTAAATGCGGTGTTTTTTGAGGCCTTTGGAAAGACTTTCGGAACTTCGAAGAGTTCCGTTAGGAGTCCTTTTCCACTCCTTTTCGGAGCACTCCGAATATGGTTGGCTGGGGTGAATTGTATGCACAAAAATATCGATTTCTCATCATTGTCAATTGATCAAAGGTTTTTTTCGGGTGACCGGGGTGGAAGCTGTCGTTTTCTCATATTTTTTTATTTTTTAAATATTTTTTTATAATTTTTTTTTTACATATTTTCTTTCTTTATTTATTTTTGTTTTTAAAATTAAGCAACTTCAATGAGCTATAACGAAGAACTTAACCCATTGGCACCCTAACAAAAAAGGAGTTGAACACTTTTTCTACTCCATTCAATTGAAATTGATGGCCGCGTATATAAAAAAGAACCCCGACTCCACAACAATTGGTCGATCTTAAGGGCTTTTAGCTCTTTGACGAATTGAAAGATTTAAAAGATAGCAGCTGAACGAAACGAAAATGATTTTTTTTTTTTTTTTTTGAAATAAGAAAAAGAACTCTTTCAGCTGCAATACTGCATTCGAAAGCCGCGCTTATGACATGCTCTATATAATTACTTCACTTTAAGCGTGGCTTCTCTTCTCTCTTCAATGATGATCGGATCGGTCGATGCAAGGGCGCAATTTTATTTTCATTTCGACACTTCATTTTCATTTCCATTTTGATTCCATGAGATAAATGAAACTTCCCAACGGAAACTGATAGCATCATCATGATCGTCCCATTCAGCTTACAAAGCGAATCACATACATATAAATAAATATTTATGCACATATGTGCACATGCGCACATACATATGGCCGCGATGCAACAAACGGATCTCGTGTGATCAGCACCAGCGCACATATTGTGCCATATTGATGTTCCGTAGAACCTGAGAGAATGATGTGAAAACAAGATCAATTTCCCAAAACAACAAATGGTCACACATTTCAGAGTTTTTGTATAAACAGACATGAAAGGAAAATTAAAAGAAAATCAAATGAAAACAAAAAAAAAAAAACAAAAAAACAAAATTAAAAAAAAACTCATTTAAATAATTAAATGCGTTAAACTCTTGCCCTCTCTAGTGGTGTTGTAGCAAAAAAAAGAAGTATTTTCCAAGACCGTTCATTTTGTTCAGTTCAACTCATTCTTTTTTTTTATACATTTTTTTTTTTTTTTAATTTCCTTCCATTTCGTTCGAATTCAGTTGGGCGCTGGGCTAACAACATTGAATTGAAATTCCAAGCATGCAGCACAAAAGTGACCCATTGTTTATGTGCCTTTAAAAAATTGTTAAAAGTAGCCTACAAAACAAGAAGCGTTCTTGTTCAATTCTGGCCTGCTCAGCTCTGCTCCGCTCTGCTCTGCTCCGCTCAGTTCGGTTCGGTTTGGCGTTGATTCTTCAGATCCATTCGAACGCCATTGAGGCGCACTTATGTTTTTCCTATATATATTTTTATTAATTTTTATTTTATTCCATTTAATTTGAAATTCTTTTTTTAATTCAATGCGTTCAGTGTTT
Source organism: Chlorops oryzae (assembly GCA_020466095.1). Lineage (NCBI taxonomy): Eukaryota > Metazoa > Arthropoda > Insecta > Diptera > Chloropidae > Chlorops > Chlorops oryzae. The sequence continues at coordinate 31,707,721 of CM035806.1, forward strand.
GCCGTCTATTGGTCTCGAAGTGATTGTTTTCATTCAATTGACATTTGAAAGAATTTGTCGTCTCTTCTTAATCGTTTGATTGCCTTTCGTCAACTCTTTTATTATTAAAAAAAAAATGTCTCAAATTGTTTGGGACATGTTGAAAGAAACTCACAGCTCACAGCTAACCATTGAGAAAACAAAAACAACAGCAACAACAGTGAAAACAACAAAACAGAACAAAATAAAACAAAACAAAACGAAACAAAACAAAACGAAAAATGGGTGCGTTTGGGTTTAGAGCACTTTGAAGAAAGCGCGTGATAAAATTTAACCAAGCTCGATCAATCTTCGATCGGTATTTAAATTTTCATTTCATTAATATTCAGTGTGGAAAGCCGATCCGTTCGAAATCATTGAGGATAATTTATTTAAGAACAGAACAGTTGTACGGGGCCTTCGAAATAGACCTGTGAAGCGCATTCATTATTAGCATTCAAAACTGGGAATTTTCTTAAAGGCTCTATACTTATCGCTCTTTCAAAGGCGCAATGGAGAGTAAGAAAAGAAATTATTTCCAATGAATCAGCTTGTAAGCGCTATAATAAAAAAAGAGCATTGCCAGACGTCTACTATTTTGAGGGATATTTTTTTTTTTTTTTTTTTTTTTGACAAATATAGAGAATATGCCTTTTCACCTTTTTATTTTTGCTCATCAATCAATATTGCAAAATTAGAAGATTTCTTATTTTTTTGACAATGTCATACTGAAAGTTTTCCCCCCAATTGAATCTCCTATTCTTGGACAGTGTTTTCCAAAAACTTCGAACAAAAAAAAAAAAAAAAATCATATTGCAACGCTGGGCACAGGTTCAACCATAGTTCGTGAAGATAATTAACTGCCTAATTGTGAAAAAGTAGGAAGTGTGATAAAAAATCTCTGAAAGCGAAGAATAATGAATATATTTAGTAAATTGAAAGAGGATATTTAGGGAAAGTCTTGGTTGGCCAACTTAAAAACGAGAGACTCGGGGTTCAACTCCCAGCTTTTCTTTTTTTATACCCGACACACTCTGTGTCGAGGGTATATTGCGTTTGTGTGGTTGTGTGTAACACCCAGAACCAGTCGAGATAAACCATACAAAATATATATAAAATGATCAGCGTCCCCAGGAGATTAGATTTAGACGTGTCCGTCTGTCTGTCCGTCGGTCTGTCCGTCTGTCTGTCCGTATGTCTGTCCGTCTGTCTGTCCGTCTGACCGTCTGTTTGTATACAGTTTTCTTATCGAAGGAGTTGAGCTATCATGACAAAATTTGGTATGCGTGCTCACGGCAACATGAGTAAGAAAAAGTTCGAGAATGGACCCGATCGGACCATTTTTAGGGGTACCTCCAGTACTAGGGTCTGCCACAAAAATCCCAAAACTGCCTCAAATCGGACTTTTTCGAAATATTTTAATGAAACTTAGAATTTGAGCGTATATTTAAGCCTCCGATTATAATTAAACAAAAATTGGAAAAGTGGGCGTGGCAAACGGGCCGTTTTCATAAAGAAATTTACCAAAAGTCGGTATATGGGGCCCCTTATGGCCTTAACACCTCTTGATATTAAAAATTATTTGAACATGTGTGTCTGTGTCGGGTATTCAGGAGTGCCGTAGCAACCATAGGGGAAAGAGGGGCCTTTGCCCCGCCCCCCGCATTTTTGTTTTTGCCCATGAATAAATTTGAAAAAATTATTTTGCCCCCCCCACGCAAATTGGAAAAATAATTTTCCCCCCTCACGCAAAACAGAATTGCTACGGCACTGGTATTCAGTTGCCAGGCTCGCCCGACTATAACACCCTTACTTGTTTTCCATTATTCGAGGTATCACAACGGGCCCTTGTGAGGCTCAAATGTGTGACCCTTAATCTGGCATACGCTGATCTGAATAACAGTGTGATCTCTCTTAAGCGGACACCTACGGGACCGATAAATGTTTCCGCTTAACAGAGATGTTCGCTTATGAGGAAACTATTGCAGAAGCAAGAACACTAGGAGCATATCCATAAAATCTCCGCTTAAAAGGAGTGTCCGAAAAGAGGAGAGTACGCTGTATACATATTTCTTTAAGCGAAACATTCATTTGGCATCAAAATGACAATGTCAAGGCTTCAACCGCAGGTGGGACCTATTTTTTGGGCAAGTCACTTACCAAGTTCTCCAATAAGGTGAGCTCTTTCTTCGACATGTCATATAACCGTCAATGTTTTCTATTTCCTTCTCCCTTTTGACGCACAAAAAACACTTCTTAGAGAGTGTCGTATTTCATTGCACATACATATGTATGGAAATGCATACATAGGTGAGTCAAGCGATCAAATCGCAAAAATCATACAAAAAAAAAAAAAAAAAAAAAAAAACTAAAGTCTCGATTTTTTTCTTAATTATCTATAACTATATGCCCGGTTTTATTCCTCTTTCCCGTAAAGTTTTCCGTTGTTAAAAATTGGAAATTTCTTTGAAAACTTTGACGTTTCGAAAGGATATCGTGATGAAAAACTTTAACAGAAACATTAGGTATGTAGGATAAAACAATCCAAACAGTCTCGAAATATTCTGGACACTCTACTTAGCACGTATTTAGTACTGTCGTTACATGAATTCGTGATCGTTCGATCGTATTTCAAAAGTGATATTGAGGTATATTTAATAAACTGCGTCATGCTTCGTTAGCTGATAACCCCACCGACTTCTGAACGTAAGAATAAAAAATAAAAAAATAAATAAATAAATTTTAAAATATTTAAAAAAAAAATATTTAAAAAATTCTTCAAACTGGGAACAGTGAGAAAATCCAGGAAAGCTTTTTGATTCATTTTCATTCGAATTTGATTTCTTATTTTTCTTTAATCAGAAATGAATTGCAATCGTCACAAGAAAAGAATATGAGTGTATTTTGTTGGCGTTGTTGTTTCTTTTGAGTTTAAATTAGAAACCAATTCTGAGTAAACGCAAAACATCTCGTGTCAATTTAGGCCTTTGGTTCCTACCATGACACGCTTGCCCTGCAGCTTAATTGTTTTTAATTAGTAATAACGCGTCGATTGTAGAGAGACTTGGGAGAACAGAATTTCTCCATAATGCATCCTCCTCCCAGCGAATAAAGTTTCATCGCAGCGTTCGTTTCGTTTCGTTTCGTTTCGAGCGTACATTCATCGAATGTTAAAATGAATTCAATTGCTTTGAAACCAATACGATCGTTTGTATGTACATTGTACAATGAATGAACGTACGTACGTATGTATGCATGTACCAATTTCAGTCTATCTAAATGCGTATCTACATATCTACAAACCCGAGCATACTCGCATCTATGGTCATATGTCTGTCAGTATGTTTGTTTCTATGTATGTACTATATGCATATTGTTTTCACATTCGATTCGAATTGTTTCCGAAGACCGACCGAAAAAACCAAAAAACAAAAACAAAAACAAAAAAATATATGTCAAAGAATTCACGCTAGTATGTGAAAAATGTTCTCTTCAGTTGTAATATGAATGATTCATAACGTATTCGGCTTTAAATAAAAGCCTTGCCTCATACGTAAGAATATGACGAAGGAATATTTACAGTGTACAGACAAACGAGTATGCATGACCTTACGGGTCAACTGAATAAGAGAGCGGAGAGCCGCCAGTTTGTACGATTGAGATGGAGCTCTGCGTGTGTTTGTGTGTTCGTGTTTGTGTATGTTTGCTCTTATTGCCACTCTTTGGCCCATATGGTTGGTGCTGGTGATGATGATAAAAATAAAAAAAAATTAAAAGGACCTGCAATGCACTCTCGCATGTTGTATTACCCGCAAGCGGGATTTAAATTATTATTATTTAAAATAATTCGTTGGCACTCTTAAGCTCAAGCCTCAAGAAATGGGTTCATTAAGGTCTTGAGGGGAATTAAAAATTATTGATGATCCAATTCATTGAAAATTCGATAAAAAAAAAAAGAAATCGGCTGTCGGCAATGTCAAGGAGTCAATTTATTGAGTGCTTTGCTTCCAGGCAAATTTAATTCTTTTTCTGTGACCAAGCGAATCTTCTTACTTTATAGCGAATTCTTATAATTTTTTTAAGCCTACGCACGATGTAAGAATTCGTTAAAAGAAAGTCTAAATTCGATCGAAGGATCCTATCAAAGTCATTTTTCAAAAGAAACAAATTTTATGGAATTTCTTTGAAGCTTCAAAAATATCGTTCAGCAGCAACAAAAAAAAAATCGTCCCTCTTGAGCTTTATTGTATTCTTTTGAGCATATTGATTCTTTATTGTGTGTTTAACCCACAATAGAAATTTTTATGGATATTCATTTCAATCGTCCATAACGAATCAGGCTGACAAAACAATTGATTTTTATAGTGTTGAGAAGTGTCGGGGAATCGATTTGGGATGAAGCATTCAAAAAAGAAATCGATTTTCTCTTCTTTCCCAAGGCTTTAGATTGAAGCAAAAAAGAATTTACGGTAATTCGAGCTACTAAAAAACTGAGAATTGATGGGTCAAGTTAAAAAAGAAAAAAGAAAGAAATTATACATAAATTCCAATAATGAGTCAACACAAAGTGAACTGCCCAATTTTGTATGGAAATCGTAAGATTACAATTTTGAAAAGTGCTCTTTGAAAGCACTTCCCAGTTTCTGTCTGTCCGACTGTCTATCTCTCTGACTGTCTCTCTGTTTGGTTGTATATCTGGCTGTCATGCCCGTCTGTAATGTCCTCCGCTGTAAGGCAAAAAACAAACAAAAAATCAGTGGTACACAAAGTATCTTCCGGCTTAGATACGTGTGCTCGCGTGCTTGAAAAAGAGATTATGTCGCCGGTAACGTATAACAATCAAAGTCAATTACCTTAGAAAATTCTTTAAAATATGGGGATATTGACATTGCCTAGTGGCAATGAAAAGAACGCTTTTAAAGGTAAGAAAAAGGAAGAAAAAAAGAAAACACTGTCAAAGGAAGTATTTACATTTTTTAATGAACTTTAAGAGGGGCTTGAAATAATGTTCATTCCAGTCTTGTTTCCGTTCAAAATGTTTTGATAATTTCATTCTTTGTTTTTATACCCGACACACTCTGTGTCGAGGGTATATTGCGTTTGTGGGGTTGTGTGTAACACCCAGAACCAGTCGAGATAGACCATACAAAATGTATATAGAAATGATCAGCGTCACCAGGAGATTCGATAGCATGTCCGTATCGTCGTCTGTCGTCTGTCGTCCAGTCTGTCCGTCTGTCTGTCGTCTGTCTGTCCGTCTGTCTGTCCGTCTGTCTGTCCGTCTGTTTGTATACAGTTTTCATATCGAAGGAGTTGAGATATCTTGACAAAATTTGGTATGCGTGCTAACGGGGACATGAGTAAGAACAAGTTCGAGAATGGACCCGATCGGACCATTTTTAGGGGTACCTCCAGTACTAGGGTCTGTTACGAAAATCACAAAAACTGCTCTAAAATCGATGTTTTCAACATATTTTGATGAAATTTCGCATATTTGCATACATTGTTTCAAATAAAATGGGCGTGGCAAAGGGCGTTTTCCAAAAATTTTATAACCCGAAATCAATTGGACTTGAACGAAATTGGCACTTATGCTTCCTTTGTAGCTTTATAACATCTTCCAAAAAATTTCTTGATCGTCCATTATTAAGGGTACCCCAGTACTAGGGTCTGTCACAAAATCCAACTGCCTAATCTGACTTTTTCGAAATATTTAATGAAACTTAAAATTTGGCTTGTATATTTAGGCCTCCGATTTAGTTCAAACAAAAATTGGAAAAAGTGGGCGTGGCAAAGGGGCGGTTTTCATAAAGAAATTATCAAAAGTCGGTATATGGGGCCCCTATGGCCTTAAACAACTCCTGATATTAAAAATTATTGGAACATGTGTGTCTATGTCGGGTATTCTATTGTCAGGCTCGTCTGACTATAACACCCTTACTTGTTTTTTTTTTTTTTAGTTTTGTGCATTCTTCATTAATTGGAATCAATCTTATAAAGGAAAACTTCTCTCTCTCTCTCTGTGTATATATCTCAATCTCTCTCTATCTCTCTCTGTATTCTCTCTATCTCTCTCTATCTCTCTCTATCTCTCTCTATCTCTCTCTATCTCTCTCTATCTCTCTCTATCTCTCTCTATCTCTCTCTATCTCTCTCTATCTCTCTCTATCTCTCTCTATCTCTCTCTATCTCTCTCTATCTCTCTCTATCTCTCTCTATCTCTCTCTATCTCTCTCTATCTCTCTCTATCTCTCTCTATCTCTCTCTATCTCTCTCTATCTCTCTCTATCTCTCTCTATCTCTCTCTATCTCTCTCTATCTCTCTCTATCTCTCTCTATCTCTCTCTATCTCTCTCTATCTCTCTCTATCTCTCTCTATCTCTCTCTATCTCTCTCTATCTCTCTCTCTATCTCTCTCTATCTCTCTCTATCTCTCTCTATCTCTCTCTATCTCTCTCTATCTCTCTCTATCTCTCTCTATCTCTCTCTATCTCTCTCTATCTCTCTCTATCTCTCTCTATCTCTCTTTATCTCTCTCTATTTCTATCTCTCTCAATCTCTCTCTATCTCTCTCTATCTCTCTCTATCTCTCTCTATCTCTCTCTATCTCTCTCTATCTCTCTCTATCTCTCTCTATCTCTCTCTATCTCTCTCTATCTCTCTCTATCTCTCTCTATCTCTCTCTATCTCTCTCTATCTATCTCTATCGCTCTCTATCTCTCTCTATGTCTCTCTATCTCTCTCTCTTAACCATATTGCCAAGCGATTAATTCCGAGTTACGGAAGTTTGACTGTATATTAAGAATACACCCGTAATCCATTGGATCTTATTTTTGCTACATATCGTCTCCAAAGAAGTAAATTCCCGATTCCACAAAATCGTTGCTTTTGTTCATTTCGAAAATTGCTTTCAATAAAAATTCAAAAACACGAACTCTCTAATCTTAAAATGTTTCAATCTTATTGAGTTTTGAACTCTCCAAACATGTTATCAAAACGTTGTTCGGTTAACTTCTAGGTTTGCTTACGCCTCGCTCGCGGCAAGACCCATTTAATGCAATAATACTTTACTTTCTAGCTTTGCAAGCCGACATAGACATACAGCCTGTATACAACGCTATACATGTATATTAACATATCTACGTATGGCTACAAATAAAAGAGAGTATGTATATTTATTCGCCAACTTTTATGCCCAGTTACATGCGCAATATGTACCTCGTGTCATGGTCAATGATTTCGGATTGTATCTTAGAGCTTACAGCTGAGTAAGCACAGAATAAAAACGACAAACGTAAATTTTATTACATTAAATATATATACACATATATGTACATATATGTATATGTATAAGTATATAGAAAAACACAACAAAAATTGTTGTTTGTTGTTGTATAAAATATAAAAAGGGTTTTGTGCACTCTCGTATCATATTTTCCTATTAATTCTTTTACAACGAAATCCAGATAAAAATAAATCATTTTGAACCATCAAAAGAGCAAACAACGCATTCGAAGCTTCAACAGAAATCTTTTCATCAAATAAAGAGGAATATAAAAATAAAAATAAATTATATTAGAAATAAATTATTTATGAAAATAGACAAAATAAAGAAAGCCACGTTCGTTCGAGATGAAATTTGTCATTCATGTCTTATATTTATGCTCATAATTTCTTTGTGAGTTTCATCGAAATTCGCGATTGAATTTCACTTCGAATGGAGCCCTTATAAGCATTCGCTTAATTAAGTCCAAATATGCTAATGGCAATAAAACATATAACGCCCTTAGCGTTATGCGATCTTCTTGCACACACTAACACATTGCCGATAAGGAAATCATTTTTGAATGGAACGAATATATTTATGTATGTTTCTCAGATGCATTTGAAAATATGCATTTAAAATTGGAGCAAAAATATTTACTCTACCCAAAAAAAAAAAAAAAACAAAGAGAAAAAACCAAATTAATAGGAAAAAAGAAATAAAATATTTGGCTGCTCTGCGTTTCCGCTGTCGCTCATGCGCACGAATTTCACGTTAGGAAGTCATTTATCATTATCTCACGAAATGGCTAAGCACTGCTTTTTCGAATGCACTACGAATTGAAAAGGGTATTTCCTATATTATTTTTTATTTTCGATTCTAGAGCAATGTTACCATAATTCTAATTGAGGTTGTATTGTTTCCCATTTGACCCTTTGCCTTGCTGCTGTAACAATGAGCAGAGCAATCTATTGGGCGAGAGAGAGGGAGAGTGACAGAGCAGGACGGAAGGAAAGAGGGAAATAAATCATCGCTTTAGGAAGTGAAGAACATTTCTAAATGTCATCGAAAATGAATGAAAGGCTTTAACGGTGTAGGCCATTTACAATTCTCTCGGCGAAAGATTAACGTCACACTGTACAAAGTCCATCGATGGGAACCAAACTTTCGGTGATCCATTTGGAGTTGTGAACAACAACCTTTTCTGCTGGAATTATAATATACCAGTCAGATCAAGATGGATTAAATGCATATACACACATATGTATGCATGCGTGTGTATCAAGAATATCATCGATTCGTCGATATTTAATCATATTTTTTTGTTTTTTGTCTTTCTTTTGATCAAAGTCAATCCTTATGAGAATATTGAACGTTTAGTCGTGAAAACATAAATCGAACTCCTACACTTTCTCTGATCCTGATCTTGTTACACATTATACGAATAAGAAGAGACCGATTAAAAGAAGCAGTAGAAGACGGAGACGACGACGACGACGTGGATGAAGATGAGTGAAAAAGGAGATTTGTCGAAAGAATATATTCGCACATTGTGCCACCTTGAATTCGACGTCATTCATTTTTCGAAAGCAGGTAAGCGCAATACCTGAAAGGAAACCAGTTTTCCTGCATTTAACATTTTAACTCTCATCGAGCGCTGGCACAATAGCCGATACTGAGCAAACAGGTAGAAGACGGATACTCCGCTCAATGTACTTCGTAGATCAGTCGAACTGAGTTATGGGAATTTTCGCTGCAGGTGTGCAGATGTCTTTTTACGATACGAACCATTCAGATTTCTTCAATGAACAACATTGTGATCGGTGCTGCAGAATTTGTTTTTGTTTTTCGTTTCGGTTTCTGTGTTTTTATTTTTGAAGAAGAAAAGCACTGTGCTTATTTGATGAGATGCAGTCCAAATGGTTTTCTTTTTTCTTATTTTTTTATTTTTTTTCGCACATAAAAGACAGATGGAAAGATCAATCAATCATTGGTATGGAATAGAAAAATTTCGAATTTTAAAATTAAGTATAAAAGATATAAGGACATTGTAAATGTTGAAAATATTTTCATCGTTTCAATGGTGGGTCCTTTAGGTAGTAAACTCCTTGATTTCGATATCACTGAATTAATTTGGACGATGCAAAACGATCGTAACGCACCATATGGCCATATGACAATAACCCCCTTTCAATATTTCACATATATGTACGAGTATCAGAGCTCGAATTAATTATACCTGCGACTACAGAAGAGCCGCCCGAAATCGGTACAGAAAATCCCCCTTCGTTCGCACTGAACTAGAACAGTATCGATATCGGTATGGAGAAAAAAGAGTAGTGTATATAAATATATGGTTCAGCTTCATATTCCTCCTACCTTTCATATCGGCATGATCCACATAGCCAGCGTTAAGTGAACAAAAGCACTGTCCACTTAACCCGTTCAGTACCAGTACGAGTGCGAGAAGAAAACTCCATATTGATAGAGGAGACGACGTAGACGACGACGACAATGACGACGGCGTCGGCTTCCCGAACGTGATGTATTTGCTTTCCATTTTTGTTTAACTGAAAACGGCTTTTGCCTCGCTTTTCTTTAAAGTTTTCGCATTTGTTGCTTACTCAACTGAAATACTCCGCGCTCCACTCGGTGTATTGTCATATGCTTTCATCATATATCAATACAATCACGTAAACAAAACGCTTTGTTAACTAAACATATCAATCCGTCGACAGACAATTTTAAGAAGAATTAAAAAAAAAAAAATTAAAAAAACCAAACAAAAAGGATGAAACTGCAATTTTTAATTTTTCTGCATAAAGTCGCGCTTCGGAGGAAAACTTCGATGAGAAACTTTGATTTGATTTTTTCCGAATATTTTCGATTTATTTATTTAATGTAATTTTTTGCTATTTTAATTGAACTTTTTTCCTGCGCATGGGATAGATTTCAAATGAATTTCGTAATTTTATTTTATAGCATTTGATTTGATCTTTTTTTTTTGTTTTTTACAATTCAAACGGACGCATGACTTTTGGACTTGGCTTAAAATTGTTTGGCGGTTCCACTTGTTGAGCACGGCGACACAGATACTTCGTATTTATAAACATTTCTGTATATCGATATTTTGAAAAAACTTAAAAAAAAATCATACACGGCATAATTATCGCGTTGTTTCTTTTCTTTTTAATCTATCATTGTTCTAGCACTCGATCATATTTTTTTCCATTTAATTATGAATTCAATTTTTTTTTTTCAAATGCTTTTAAGCCAGAAATTCTTGTTAAAACAAAACACGATCGACCGATCACGCGCGCAACGAATCTAACGTCGACGATTGTTACGAATCAAATGAGCAAAACTTTCAAGATCGCCCAGAGTTGCATGTGAAAAAAACCGTGCAAGATCAAGCCGTTTTTGTTTAGCAAAGACAATAACCAAACTGCTAATTATGATCGAAGACATACACCTTTGTTGTTTAACACAATTTTTGGGGGATGAATAACTACAGCGACCATCTGTAGCGGATTGCTTGGAGAGGTTCAGGATTTTCCACGGATTGATGTTAGATTTTGGTATTTACAAAGTAGGGAAAAAACTTACACAGCTGAGCCAAGAGATGTCAATGAACAAAGTGGTCTCCAATAACGTCAGCTGTACACAATTATTATATTAATTTGTTTCCAGAGAAATTTGAAAACAAAAATCCCGGATTGACTAAATCTCTCTCGCTCTCTGTCCCTCTATGCCGCTCTCTGTCGCTCTGTCTCTCTCTTGCCCTCTCACTCTCGCTCTCTCTCTCTCGCTCTCTCTCGCTCTCTCTCGCTCTCTCTCGCTCTCTCTCGCTCTCTCTCGCTCTCTCTCGCTCTCTCTCGCTCTCTCTCGCTCTCTCTCGCTCTCTCTCGCTCTCTCTCGCTCTCTCTCGCTCTCTCTCGCTCTCTGCTCTCTCTCGCTCTCTCTCGCTCTCTCTCGCTCTCTCTCGCTCTCTCTCGCTCTCTCTCGCTCTCTCTCGCTCTCTCTCGCTCTCTCTCGCTCTCTCTCGTCTCCTCGTCTCTCTCGCTCTCTCTCGCTCTCTCTCGCTCTCTCTCGCTCTCTCTCGTCTCTCTCCTCTCTCGTCTCTCTCTCGTCTCTCTCGCTCTCTCTCGCTCTCTCTCTCGTCTCTCTCGCTCTCTCTCGCTTCTCTCTCGTTCTCTCTCGCTCTCTCTCGTCTCTCGTCTCTCTCGTCTCTCTCGTTCTCTCTCGTCTCTCTCGCTCTCTCTCGTCTCTCTCCTCTCTCTCGCTCTCTCTCGCTCTCTCTCGTCTCTCTCGTCTCTCTCGCTCTCTCTCGCTCTCTCTCGCTCTCTCTCGCTCTCTCTCGCTCTCTCTCGCTCTCTCTCGCTCTCGTCTCTCTCTCTCTCTCGCTCTCTCTCGCTCTCTCTCGCTCTCTCTCCTCTCTTCTCTCTCTCTCTCTCTCTCTCTCTCTCTCTCTCTCCTCTCTCTTGCTCACTAATGATTTGGATTTTGTAATTTTGGATTTAATCGAATCTAACAGGATGTCGATATCAATATACATACATATGTGGCTCCAAGCGACCTTCCTAGACACAAACAAAAATGTGCAAATTGATTTTGAACACAAAAAGCTGTCGTACTGAAGTCCCGCACTGTCGGAAGTCTACCGTACTTAACCTGCATATGACAGATGACAGTTATAGATATGTATGTGCAGCGGTCCCTTTGGAGATTTCATACGTTTGTCGTGTGTACGCCCGACTACATTCTTGTGCGATAGAAAAGTAATTAAGAAACATCAAAGCGTTTAACATGACAATGACGTTTTGAAATTCATACGTAGCGATAATTATGTCAGAGCAACGCATGTCAGCCAATGCTGCAATTAAGGAAAAATCGATACAGATAATAAGGAAATTTCAATTCGAAGCTTCCCGCAGAGGAATAGACAAGTGTCAGCTTCTGGCACTACCACTGCCACTGCTATTGCCATTGCGGCTGTGTCCCAAAATTTGGCACATGCGACACAAATGCCACCTCCTCTTCTGCCCACCACATGGCTTGTCTGTGACAGATCGTTATGGCCATCGCCCATAGCCAGACTTTTTAATTAATTTCATCAATATGAAGCAATATCGTCAAAAGAGTCTTAAGTGACACTGTCACTTATGCTAACAGGAGAAAGCGTTACTGCAAAAAGACGGTTGAGTAAGAATATTATTGAAAAAAGCATCCAAACGGAATGCAGGTCCAGTCGGACTTGGGTCTTTTATTTCTAGTTTTATTGCGAAATCATTTTGAATTGCAAGAACAACAGAGATTGGAAGCAAAAAGCACAGTGCCAGTTAGTGGAAACTGAAAGCAATCACCCTCTAGCATATCCTATTTCCATCATTCCAACGGATGAAACTTCACATGCTGCAAAAATTCCCATTTCAGTTAAGACGTCAAGCAATGCTGATGCAATGTTGCTGGTCCTTGGAGATTGTAGCCTTTCACATCTTACTTTTTTAATGCCGCAAGTTTCATGTTTTAGATTTCAAAAGCATGAAAGCAACGATCAAGAGGCATGCTCTCACATACAAGGACCCTGTCAGGCTGTTGTTTGAAGTTTTGTTTTTTTATATTTTTATTTTTTTATTTTTGCTTTTCGTTATTTATTGAATTATTTTTATTATTATTTGTTGACTTATTTACGATTATTCTTTATTATTGGCTATTTATTTTGCATACATTAATTAATTAAATTATAGATTTATTTTTTACATATTAATTTTAATTAATTTTTATTTTTTTACTTATTTATTTATTTTTTTAATCTATATAAATTATTATATTTTATTTATATCATATTTATTTATTTTTTGTTCATTTATTTTCTTTTACTTATTTGTTTTTTACTAATTATTTATTTTATTGTTTTATTTATATAAATATATATATATATATATATATATATATATATATATATATATTTAATTAATTTTTGTTTAAAGAATCAAAAAATCATTTATTTAAAGAAATTTTTCCGCAGATTCGGAAACATGTCTAAAAGGTATATCAATTTTCTATTAAACTCCATTAGAAACTTCTCTCTGGAATGTATCCTGTATATACAATAATTTTCCCTAAAAATTTATCCTGCGATTTTCGGAAGAGGAAACCTAACACGTTTCCGGGGAACCAAATAAAATTTCATAAGACAGGTTAAAGATTTTCCTTTTACCGGAACTAACTGACAGTTCAACTACTTATACCTCCCACTTTGCAAGGCCAAGAGCGTGAGAAGAAGCCGAAAAAGCACAAAAACTGATAAAAAAAAAAAACAAAGACCAAAGACCAAAGAAGAAAGAAAAAAAGTTGGCGATTTCAAATTGACGGAAATAGCCGTCAGCTCAACCACAAAAACTATCCAAAGTACTTAAGCATTGTCAGCACATTGTGGAAAAGCGAAAATTGCGAAGCGTAGAAGAAATCTTTTCCCATCAACCGATACGAATGAAGACCACAAAGCGGCTTAAATTGAATGCACAGTGACTCTAAATGCTAGAAAAATCATTCAAGGAGCATGTGATAAGCGATTGTGTATTCGAATTCAGAGAATGACTTTGTGTCAATTGCTAGTGTCATCAAATTATAATTCCTCAATCACCAGGACGTACTAGCAGCTTTCTTTATGACCAATTTTAATGTTGGCAGCATAAGTTCCGCCATAAATTTCCTGAATATTTTAGTGAAGCATAGTTTAAGGGATGCTCAACAGTCCGCCCAGATCACGAATTGCTGCGTTTCGAGTGAACATAAATTTAAGTATACAGTCGAACTTCCATAGCTCTTCACAATCAACTAAAGAATTGGCGCGACTTATAAAGGAATCTCGCTATCCCGATCTCGCTACCCAAGCGACACAACTTGTCTTTAAACGGTCTTCAAGAGCGCTCAGAGACTAATTAATGAGAGCTAATGCTCTCAAAAAAGCTCTTTGAGCGCTCTTGAAGACCTTCTAAAGACTAAAAGGACGCAAAAAGGCGGGGCTTAGGGGCCTTATGAGAGTTTTTAGAGACTTCAAAAACAATCAGTTTTCTCTCTAGGAAGTCTTTGAGAACTCTTTGAAAGATCTTTAAAACATCTTTAAGAGTTCTTTGAAAGACTGAATTATTATGTCATCATCAGTCAGTGTGCGTGATAGGGACGCAAATATGCTCATACGTTTTATAAAATATATCTTATTTCTTTTTCTTTAAGAAGAAACACAAAAGACGTCCTACATATTCAATGTTGGAAATATTTTGAACCCAAATGGACATGTGTGAAGATTATAATGTAATAATAAAATATGAAAAATTGTAATGAAATATCTCGATTATTTGAACATAAAATTGAAAACGGAGATCAGTTCATCGGCAATATGATATATTCTACCCCACTAAATTTTCACGCGCCTTTAAAATATTACTGTTTTGCAAAAATTTTTAAGTTTAAAAATCGTTATTTTTTAAATTTTCTTTCCGATTTTTTTTTTAATTTTATTCTGTAATAATAGAAAACTTATTTCAGGCATTTTCCCTTTTTAATTTGAAATCAACATTTTAATAAAGCATAAAAAAGTTTTGGTTGATTATTTAGAAATAAAATCATGCAACTTCGTTCCAAAAAGATGGCGGATTTCCAAATGTCTTTTGACGACCTTCTGAAAAGTTAAACGTCTCAATAATGAGCAGACAAATTTAGAGTTGCATCAGAATTTTTTCGTTTCAATCTAGATAACACCCCTGGTAAGAGTTGCATTTTTATTTTGCTTTTGTTATTTCGGTTCTCACTTGTTAATGTCAACCCTGCGTAAATGAGAAAAATGTCAAAAACAAGCAATAAAATCTAATGACTCACTATTCCCTCTCAATAAGTTCTTTGTAAGAGTTTCCAAAGACGTGACGTCACTGGAAATCTCTGAAAGGTCTTTATAAACAGGAATATAGAGGTCTACTCTCACAAAGCTCTTTAAAATGTGTTTTGAAGAGTTTTCTAAATATATATGTGTTACCTCTTTGAAATACCAATATGAGAGTTTCCGAAGAGTTAAAAAAAACGTTATCGGAAATCGGTCTTCGGACGCTGTTCAAAGAGTTTATTGAGAGCTTTCTAAGACATCCGATTTTTTAAGTATTCTAAAGACGTTTGAAAGAGTTTTTTGAGACAAGATATTTTTTAAAGTTTTTATTATACTTTTCAGAGAGTTTTCAAAGACATTAAGTTTTTCAAAGACCTTCTAAAGAGCATTCAAATAGTTTTATGTCTAAGAATACTCTCCAAATTTGATATCTGTGTCGCTTGGGTAAAGGCTGATGCCATCCGATTCGGTTTGAAGTTAAGAAAACTCGAGACGTAGAAAGCCGAGTTATGGATTCTTGGTTGTATTAATCTCTTCCAAGTTTTATTTAAATGTTACGAAGAGCATTATTATGTGCATCGGAATCTCGAAATTTACTGAAATTTCTATTTCTTTTTATGATTCAAGTGAAAAAGTCGGTTGGCGTGCATTTTTCCGACCTCTATCTCAGTTTCGGCTTAATGGCCAAACAAGAAACAACTTGATGGGATATGGGAATCTATAGCTCTTTTCCATTAAAATTAATTTCAATTTTTATTTGCCTTTTGGGTTTTGTTTTTAATCTTTTTCGTTTGCTGCCATTTATTGCATTCAACAGTGGCTAATGATGGTATGACTTTGAATCATCCAACGCCAACACGGTATGAAGTAGCGACCGGATGCAGTAAGTGTGCTCGAAGGAGTTATCATGTTTTTTTTCTTTTTTTTGTTGCTTCATTTTAATCCAAAAAATGTTCATAAAGTTCGTATCGATTTGAGAGCTTTGGATAAGAAATGGGAAAATGAGGTGAACATTTTTTTCCAATTTTCGAGATTTTTGCTATTTGTATATGGAGTTTTTTCGTGTTACAGTTATTACAGCAGTTCTTTTCTCCAAGTCTAGGGGCGCATCTTCATTCTCGGCCACACTTTTCGAGAGCGATTTAAAGCTCACCCGTAGATGATCTGGGGTATAAGGATTTGCCACATTTATCATGTTATTTCAGGAACTGCAGTCGAAATTTGCTAAATTTGAAACAAAAGTGCTACAAATTTTCTTATAATTTATTCTGCTATCGATCACGATAGAACAAGAGCAATCATTTTGTATTAAGTTTTTTCTTATTTTTTATTTTTAATTATTTTTAATTTTGAGAGTTCTTTTTTATGCTTTGCTTTCCGCTTTATGCATTTGAACTTCATAAAATTTTTTGAAATGCAAAGCTCATGCGAATTTTCTTTTTCCACGACATAAAGTCAACTCGATTTTACAAAGAAAAGTCAGAGATCTCAGAGATCTTCTGCCTCCGCAAAATGAATGAAAAACAAATAAAAAAAAAAAAGGGAAAAGAATCCGAAGCGAGGTAGCTAACAAAATAAAAATCGCTGGCGTTCATTGCTTTCGATTACGGAATTGTAACAGCCTGACAGTAATATTCAAATGAAAATGGGCGACAGGAGCCTACCAATACATTTGTCCGCTTAATTGTGTGCGGTACGTGTGTTGTTCGCCTAAGCCCAACAACTTGTTAGGAACATATCAAAACGCAATCATTCGAGCACAAATTGTGCCAAATTACGCTTCAACATGCTCTTGTCATGTGTCATTCTCATCAGAACACGAAGAGCGGAGGCAGAGCGTTATTGAATGCGACACTTGCACGTTGGCAGCAAAGCTCATTCTCGTAACCTTTGCGTAATTCCACCAGCAATCGGAAGAGATGGATTGAAATGGTATTTCGCCGTACGCAGCGCGAATTAGCAGCAAATATGCTTGTATCGTTCATAATTGTTATGAGAGGAATTAGGCTAAGGTAAATCGAAAGGATAGGTACACGAATTCTATTGCAGCTTAACTACTAAGGAAGTTGTCACCTTGGTCATGATTGATTATTATACAAATATAAGCTTAAGGAAGTATTATTATTATTATTATTGAATTTTTTCATGAAACATGGCTAGAGGTTTATAGTTTTGTATCTGTTTGGAAAATGAAATTTCGTAGCATACTTAATGGCGAACTCAATGAATTCAGTATCCAATTCAAAACTATCCCAATGTTCAAGTTTCATTTTCAGTTGAAATAAAAAAACTGCCGTAGGATATTTTTGGAAATTTTCGAGAAGTTGAAAATAAAATTGGTGTCTGTAAAGTCAATTAGCGGACGATAGTTTTACGTGATAACGTCATAAGAAAACACTCATTATGTACATACATAAAAGGGAGCATTCAAGTATCACGTACACTATTTTTGACGAGTTTTGAAACTCCCTCCCTAGACTTATTAATTTTAAAAGTTAGAAAATAAGTCTCATTTTGTAATTTTTTTTTTTTTTTTTTTTTTGGCGATTTTTAATATAAGTATAAAATAGAAAATAATAGTTATACTTAAATTTTTAAATTTAAATTGCATATTAAAGTTTTAAAAATCAATTTCCTAAATATTTTGGATCTCTGTCAGTGCTCGGAATTCTACCACTTTCATGGTAGATCTACCACTATGTTCACTTTCATCACTTCTACCACGCTAGGTAACGAACAGCGACTCGCAAATTTTAAAAATTACGATAGAGTATGTAGAGGGAGTGAAAATATTTTGTTGCTCTGTTATTTTCTTTAAAAATACAGGATTCAGAAATTTGTCTTTGTTTTTCAAATTTGTTTGTTCACATATACCAAAGAGTATGTAATGCTAAAACAGGATATAATGTACTCTTTCGTTGCTTCTAAAAATCAAACATTGAAAGCATGAAATCGAGGAAAGAAAGACAACGTTCTTTATGAAGATAACGCAAAAGCTAGGGATTCGTAGAAGCGATCGCGGCAAGACCAAAATAATTGGACTTCTCGCCTCAACACATTGAGAAAGAGCTGGAGAAACAACCGATAGCACTATCGATACTTTCGATGGTTTCAAAATATCGAAAACATCGATAGTTTTTGAAGACTGTCGATAGTTTTGATTCATGGACATTTACTTTAGCATTGGAAAGCTGGTGCTGGCGGTGACAGAGGGCTTTCTTCTTTTTGAAATGGACAGATTCCTAAAAATTCCTTAATTAAGATAAGATGATGGTGATGATAATGGTGAGGTTCGTAATGGTGATGATGATGGTGAGGTTCGTGATGATGGAGATGATGGTGATGATGATGGTAATGATGTTAGTAAGGTTCGTGATGATTATGGTGATGGTGAGGTTGGTGATGAATATGGTGATGGTGATGATGGTGATGATGGAGGATGATGGAGATGATGGAGATGATGGAGATGACGGAGATGATGGTGATGATGGCGATGATGGTGATGATGATGGTGAGGTTGGTCATGATGGTGAGGTTAGTGATGATGATGATGATAGTGATGTTGGTGATGATTGTGTTGATGGTATTGATGACGGTGATGATGACGGTGATGATGACGGTCATGGTGATGATGATTATGACTTACGCACGTTCTTGCTCCATCACGTCTCGAAAAATCTTCAGAAATTCTGCGAGTCTTAAGTGTCCCATTTTACAAACAAAATGAGAATTATAGGCGTCATGCTTACATTTTATTCTATGCACTGATGCCAGAACGAAGGGTTTTTTCCGTTTTGATGGAATTTTTCGATTTTACTTTTAACCAAAAATCACTTCAAATGTTTACAAGGGATTTTTACTGATCACTTTCCTAAAGAAAGAGAAATAAAGAGATTTTTTTTCAATATCCAAGGGAAAAAAGTCACCAAAATACAGCCTAGCATCAGTGCTGGTTAAAAAGTATGGAGAATTGATAAAAAAGGTTTTAAAATTCGGTTGATGAGGGATGTTTCGGTATGTGGTATGGGAGAGTTTTTTTTATCTTCCGTGTGCGTCCCTCTCCAACAAACCAACTTTGTTGTCGCTTAAAATGAACGATGAACATGTTGAACGTACATTGAATTCGCCGTTGACAGATTCTCGCTATTTGGGTGTCCTATCGTCGATTTAATAGACGCTATCACGTCAAAAAAAGTTTCAGGATTCTGTGTTCTTAACAAGCCAAAAAAAGTATGCGACATAATTTGATTTTCTTATTTGTCCAAGCCTTAGTCATCGTATACAGACACATTGGTATTCAATGGTTTCATTTTTCATCCGAATTCATATGTTACATATCCTTCAACATGGCCAAGGGACTAGGTACAAATGCAGTGAAATTGGAATTGGAAATTGCCTAAAATATGCAATTGCAATTGAACTGATTTGAAAATCAGTATTCCCTCTGGCGCTCATGGCAAATGTCATGCTGACTGGTCACTGTTGCATCGTAGCTTTCTATTGAAAATTGTTTTTTCGATTGGAAACTCATTCGATGGATCAATTATTTTCGAAATTCGTTGAGCCAAAATTTCTTCAAGTGAAACACATTTTCTTCTGAAGTATTCCCATTTGGAAAATTCTCCATGACAAGGACAAATTGAAATACTGAAATTTAGCATCTAAAAGTATGCATATTAATATTTGGTTTTTTTTTTTTTTTTTTTTGATAGGAACGATTTCATCATTCTTGAAAGTAACTGAAGCTATAGGTGTAGATCTTAACCAGTTGGAGGTTTTTTGGAGGGGTTTGTGTGGATTTTCTTAAAACCTGAAGCTTCATTGAAGAATCTTATAAATAAGGCAACAGCAAATGTTTTGATTCAGATCCTAAAAGTATGCCTATGAATATAAAGAAGAAGAGTTCCAATAGTGAGAAATTACTTCATTCCTGAAGTTATGTTCTTTTGAACATATATTATGCAAGGCTTTTGGGGATTGCCTCGGGTCTTCAGAAAGCCAGTGATTCAATTCCTTAATGAATTAAGACGTAATCTTTACAAAATAGGAGGCGCTAGCTTCTGAGGCTATCGGCCCGAGCTCAAAATTAAATTAAGTAATTGGCAAATACTCAAATGGACACATTTAGGTGTTGAACTAAAATATTTTCTTTGCTTACACTCACTGTTGCCAGTTTAGGGGAATTTACCCTAAATTAAATGACATTTATGATCTTTAGTGGAGTCTTAGGACAGAAAAGTGGCCAGGGAAAATTTTATAGGACCTTATGGGATTTTGTTTTCAAGAAGTTTTCAAAATTGAGTTTTAGAGAACTTTGGCCTAGTATTGGGACATTCAGGGGAATATTCCCCTAAAAATCTGGCTGCAGTGCCGCCACCTATGAATGAAATTCATATCATTGCATAGAGTTAGGCGTACAATTTAAATCGATGAAAGTCAAATAGAACAACTTTTTTGTTCCGTCTCGCTCATTCTCTTTCTGTATGGTACGAAAACCAACTTTAAAGTTCTCTTCTTCCAATAATTTCATTCATTTTCTTTGAACTTCGAATCGGGTACGTGGAAGTCGTCGCTTTTACCATGGTAATAACTTGATTTTATTCCGATAAATTATGTTTATAAATTGTTTGAGAGTCTGCAGCTCATCAAGGACGGAAGGACGATTTGAAAACTTGTTAACTTGAGGGGCAACAACTGTAAGAGCAACTGCAATTGAGCAATATTTGGATTCGTAGAATTATTTCCTGTCATTGTTGCTTAGAAACTTTTGAATGGTCTTACTGAGTCCAAGCATAATTTTGTTTTTTTTTTTTTTGAGTTCATAACTCTTTTAAGTCTTCGCCGTAACACCAGAAATGATCGCATTTGGATTCTCGGAGTCTGAATCATTTAAATATAATTTTTTTTTTTTTTTTGTTAAATTTATATTTTTTAATTTTTTTGTTTGTTTTGCACTTCCATCAAACTTTCAAATAAGGAATCCTTGAAAAATTGCTAAATATTAAAGCATGCCGCATAGTCTGCTCCATCAGACTCTCTTAAGTGCGAAGACTATGGTGAGCTCGGCAGACATCTAATGTGATTTAATTAGATAGAAAAATGAGCTTGAAAGAGGGAAGGAAATAGAGGCCTGTACTATAAGTTTGTAACTCTGACAACAACGACCGGCCGCTTTTTTTGAGTAACATGATTTTCTTGCGAAAATTCGAAATAAAAATATAAAAAAAATTCCAAATTCCATACCTACCCATAGTGGCGTAACTATCGAGGGTGTTAGGGGTGACATTCTCCCGAGACCCTAACCCAGGGGGCCCCACGCACCTGTGTCAACTAACTGAGTCAACCGAAAGATATTTTAAAATATCGCACTAATTTTTTCTCTACACATTTCGAATCAAATTCGAGCATTTATGAACGGGCCCTCGATACATTTAGATGTATTCTTACCTATTAATACGTTTTTATATTTAAAATAAACATTATTATCCATTTTGGTTTGTTTTTTTTTTTTAAATTTGGCATCAATAGAGGAGGGGAAAAAAAGTTCTCCCGGGCCACACAAGGTGAAGTTACGCCACTGCCTACCCAAATGATTTAAGATTGTATCTTCTTTTCGCTATTAATATTTTTGTACTGGGATGCAGAGTAGGTGGCTCCTAAATTTGAAAGTTGTCGGGCTACATCGCCATTTGGTTCTTCTACTTAAAAAACTAACTCATGAATTTTTTGTTTTTATATCGAGTTTTTGTGGTCGCTACAACGACTCAAAGTTTAAACGTGTTTTTTGCCTGCCTAAAAATATACTAACTTAAAATACAAAACGAAAAACTCAACTTTCTTTCAACTTTATTTAAGTCACATTCAAAACATACTTAGAAAAAAATAAATAAAATAAAATTCATAGCATATTTTTAGGTCCGCCTTTTTAAGTTTTTACTTATCTCAAACAATGACCCATTGTAGCGACCCCTAAAACTCAATTTAGAAACATTTTTATAAATGACACGTGTCTTTCTTAGATGAAAGAAGCGAATGGCGAGCTCTAACCACATCATTTCCTTTGTGTTAGTTAGTAAAAATCCTTAAAAGAATACGTTTTCCAACTTTTCATTTGCTGGTAGCGACCCCTAAAACTCAATGCCAAAAAAAAAAAAAAAAAAAAACTCATGAGTTCGCTTTTTAGGTAGTAGAACCGAATTGCGAGGTAGCCCGGAAACTTTGCGAATTTTCGGCATATGAGGCAGCACCCTACTGCAGGGCCACTCTAATTGGACTCAGGTCCTTTTAAAAACCGACTCATCAACCTTAAAACGTGATATTGTGTATAAAATTTGGTCCATTGCAAAGTTTTTGTCTAACTACCAACGAACTAGAGAATGTGCTCAACTGGAGTCCAATAGACGAAACCAAAAAATAAACCAAAAACAATAATTTTAAATATTATTATTTCCGGAAGTGCCTATTAGTGGCTCCTGGCTCCCGGTTTGTCGACACAACGCAGCTTGGGCTTAAATCTCATTTGAATTAGGTATTTAAGAGAAGTGGGAAATTGTTTTGAACTTTTTTTCCTTTCCTTTCGCATTTCATTCTTCCTGTCAACGTGTCCAGACATTGTTGTCGGCGACATCCACAGGTATTTTGAGTCTCGAGAACAATCCAATTTGCATATTTAATGAAAATTTGTGACGAACAAATTTGAAACAAAAACATTTGAAATAATTTTCCCAGCACTACAAAATTAAACAGTTCGTACCTATCTAACGAGGGTAATTTGATAAGCATCGGTTTTATATTAGGTTAATGAATTTCGAAGAAGTAGTTGACGTTGGAAATGTTTTCTCATCGGATTATAGTTAAAAAATGAAATTTATTCTATAAGAATTTTGAAAAATCTCGGCCCCCGAGTTGCTCTGAATTGCGTTCTTTCGAATTTACCTGCATTTAAGTTATGCCTTTTTTTGCGCGTTCTTCTGTGTGTACTTAAAGTTTTCTTAAAGGGGTCCGGACGAACTCAGGGAGCCGAAAGCTGTTAAGGAGGCTGTCAGCTGAGGCTGTCGACAGAACCATTTTTTTTTTCGTTCGTTTAATGCTAAGGTGCCTCTGTTCCCTTTCCCTGTTTCTTCCGTTCACGAGTACCTACCGAGAAAACAAATTGACGAAATTTTTAAAGCCTACTTCTTCAGCTTTGAGCTTTCCTCTTAACCTGCAACAGTCATTTGAGGATTATTATTGGTTATGCGTTTACGGGTCATTCGATCCCGATTCCCAAATGAAATTACAGTCAGTTTAAACAGGAAAGAAGAGAAGATGAAAAAAAAATTCCTCTTTGCTTTGATGGAAAAATATCACGCGCCATTGTCCTTGCTCTTCCACTTCATTAAAAAGAGTTTATGAAATGAAAGTTGTTTTTTTTTTCCTTTCATATTCAAATATCCACAATAATTTATACATATATTTATGTAATATACTTTAATCCATAACAAAAATATTATTTACTTTTTAGATCCCGAAAAAAAATTCACAATTTCAATATCAATTTCATTCTCATCTTTTAATTTAAACTGCAGGACAGACACAAAATCCTCTTATTCTTTTCGCACACAACACAACACACACAATCCCGTTGACAGATTCCAATCAGCGTTTTCTACTTTTCGAGACATAAGAGGCAAAAGAATTGTAATAGGTTTAAAGAAATGTTAGCACTTTATCTGAATTTTCGTTTCATAGCTCCCATGCTCTCTGTAGGCTCGCTCCGCTGCCGAGACAATAATTTGGCAAGGACCCAGAATGAATAATCAAAATTTGACACGTGTATAGCATATCTTATAACACCATAAAATATTTCAAGGCCGAAAGGAACGCAATCATTATCATGATCATCGTCCCAGTCGAATCGTAGGCTTGATTCTATTTATAATCTTATAACAATTTATGAGAATTTCGGATGTTTTAATGACTGAAATTTAAGAGTTTAATGGTAAAAATTTCACAGAAAAGTGTTTTATTTTGTTCTCTTCTACTTGAGAAAGGAAAATTTTCTAAACGGGATGTACATATGCGGAAATAATATCTTCCCTAAGCATTCAGGAACATTGTGTGCAGTCGATTGTGCCATCATCCTTGCGAATGAGTTTATTAAAGGCCTTGTATGCTGCCGTCAGTATGGCATTCCAATGCAAACAGAATTCTATATTCGTATATTTCGATTGCCAGTATTTAAGTTATACATTCGGAATGTATGCATGTGGTTTAAATGCTTGATAACATTGATATTGTAGTTATGTATGTATATCCTACGCATTAAAAATGACAGCACGCCCGCCATCGTTTGCCTTCTGGCCTTCAAATGAGAGCCTTCACAAAGAGCCTCTAATTAGGAAAATAAGCTGCTTCAGCAAAGCTGTTGTTTTTATTTATTTATTCCTTTTTTTTTTTTTTTCGTGCAACAAACCACGTCAATCAAAGTTCCACGCTTTCAATTAATGAAGCTTCATCCTTTTCTCGTGACATCTCATCTATGTTACACTGACGATTACCTTTAGCGTGATGCTTGGATACTGGATAACTACAATTTGCGAAAAATACATAAATATGCTAGCATTTGTTATTTTATAATTAAAATTCTCCTTGAAGGCATGCAACAATGCGAAGAACACCACAAAAGGATAACGTTGAGTAGTGCTAACGTACGTGGGGAAAGCTTCTTTCCATTTCTTCTTTTTGGTTAATAAACTTGTCTAGCATCGTCTGGTTATGTCAACTCGTTCATGTATATTGTTTCTTCTTGGGCAACGCTGCATGCATAAAGGATTATCTAGGATAGAACCATCATCACCATCACCATCATCATCATCATCATCATCAACAACATCATCATCGTTACGTTGTTGACAGGACTGCTCTAGTGGGACCACAGCTTAGTTTTTACACTGTTTATATTGTCCGCAGTCAATGCTGTATGGGATTAAATAGACCTGCCCAAAAAAGAAAGTGTTGGACTTTTTATGGCAATTTATCATTATCGGAATCCATCGGAAACAGGAAACAGTCTTAAGAGTAATATAGACCGTTTTATACGAACGAATGTTATCAGTACCGACTCATAGTTATGCCATTAAAGAATGACTAAACCCAATAAACGTGTTCGGGATTGAGAATACTTCAACATGAAAAAGTGTTCAACTGTTTGTAACAAATGGAAGCGCTTTGTTATCGGTTAATCCTCATGGATTTCATACACTCAAAAAAAAAAAAAAATAAAAAAAGAGACAAAAAAATAATAAAGAAATGAGCGTATGCCACGCGAAATATGGAAAATAAGTGGTAGCTGAACTGATGTCAAAAACAAAAAGGCTTATGCCCAAATACTCTTCTGAAAGATACTTTAATCTGAGTTGAATTCAGAAAAAGGAAAATCTTGTCATCGAAGCTTTCGATATATTCCATATGATTATGAGATTGATGGGCTTTTTCTGAGTGATACATTAATTTGATGACATGGCAAATGCACAAAAAAAAAAAGAATAAAAAATAAAATAATAAAATAATATGAACCCCAATAAAAATTATAATAAAAAAAATCCTTGTTTTTGTTTTTGTAGTTGCACTCATCAGATACAACATGCTCATCACTTGAGCTTCAAGCGATTTTGGCTTCAACTTTAACATTTTCACTCGCTTCTCTAATATTCTGGCTATGGTTTGTCTGTGTTGAAGCTGAATTCCGTTGAATTCCCTCACAACCACTGACATTAAATGCTCGGGAGAACGATGTTGACCTTTTATTTTTCTACGATAATGTTCGGCGATTTGTTTGAAGTGAGCTCTGGGCTAATCAGTGCAGTCTTAGAGAATGTTCAAATCGAGAAATGTGTTTCTGGAGCTTTTCAATGGACCAATTGGACATTGGTGAATTCAATAACATTTTTTCGTATCGAATATTTTAGAAAGGAAATTGAAAATGGAAGCCATAATAATTTCCAAAAAAAAAAAAAAATACATAAAATTAAAGACCGAAAATAAGTATAAGACGAATGGAAAACGAAGCTTGCAACACGATGAACAAACGACGTCACTTTAACATGCACGGGAAAGTGGAGCAAAAAAATGCCCGCAAGAAATTATGGAAAAACGCCAACGATTTGAATTCTTTTTTTGTGGTGCAAAAAAAAAGCCAACAACTACAGAGTGGACTTCCGAAAGAAATGCGGGAAACAGAAGTGGAACTCAGCGCTACACGTCACTTGAAGTGACATTTCTTTTTATAAATAGCGCCAGTGGGGCATATAGGGCCTAGGTAGATGTTGTGCCAACAGCAGCAGCCAGCCAGAACTTTTACGCCGAAATAAAGGACCAATTGTTGCTCAACGCCGAATTGCATTCTTTTTCATGGACTTTGGGCCTCTCAACATGAAAATCATATTTTGGAAGGGTTTTTAAAAATTAATTTTTGGAAGGTTTTTAAAAATTAATTTTTGAAAAAAAAAAATTTTTTTTTTTTGTAATGGGAGTATTGTAGCTTTTTCGAGCAGAACTCGACAATACATTATCCGATTTGAACGAATTATCCCTCAAATTGAAGGAAATAAGCCTTTCTAGCAATCGTTTTTGAAAAGTTTGAAGATCGGCCAAGAAAGAAAGTTTCTATAGACCTTTAAACCCAAAAATCAGTAATTCAAAAGAAGAAATCCTTAAGCTTTTTCTTTCATCGGCATCTTAAAAATCGATCGCAATCAGAATATTTTTTGAATTTTTCATTTAAAGCTGCTGCCTCATCCAACAAAACGAGTTATTAGTTTTCAAAATCTACGGATAAATGTGATTATAGTTGTAAGAACGCTTACTACTCTACTCCAGACTTGGTGATATCTAGAATAATGCTGATTTCACGTGGTGGTATTTCGCACAGGCACTGGCCAGTGGCCATATCAGTGTGTCGAGTTTGACCGACTGTAGCATTCGCGATTGCTTTTTGAATGAAGTTGCAGTTTTGAAATGCCGGCAGCTTCGCAGTTTCTAGAGTACACAGCGGAAATACATATCTACAGACTGTATGAAACAAGTAGTTGTAGTGGCGCTAGTTCTTTTCCCATATTTTTTTTTTTTTTTTGCTTGATTTAAACAGTGAACGCCTTCTGGGAATGGAAAATTGTGTTTCGGTGCCATAAACGCGTATTCGTGTGAGGCACAGTGCAGCTGTTGTGTGCATGTGTTGTGTATTCTGTGGGAGGAAAACCACATTTTTGTATGGTTAGATTACGTCGATTTCAATGGCATCGGAACACCCAATATGAAAAAAGGAAACACTTTCAACAAGGAATAGAGAAAATTACAACGATTTACTGCCTGACTATGTCGTCGTAGGTGCTAAAATTGATGACAACGAATGAGTGAGGGGGGGGGAACACACACACACAAATGCTCTGTGCTTTAAGCAAATGAATTCCAGTTTCAGTTTCTTAGTATAGTAAATCGACGACGTCAACTAGCCTGAAATTTCCTGCCACGAAGTCCATTTCTTTATGGTTTTTCTCTTCTTTTTTTGTATAAATTTCACCATCTTCATGATGTGCGGCAAGAGCTCGATTGAACGAAAAGAATAAAATTTCAAAAATTACCACAGATTGAGAGTGAACTTCCTTTTTGTCCTCTTTTCAAAGTGAATTCCTTTAAAATTCTTCGCATTGATTGCCATCGGTCAAAGAAATTTTCTTAATTTTCCATTTAAAATGAAAAAATGAAGGCGTTTACTTGCTCCATTCAGCAACCGGCATTAATTTAACCCCCATTAAGCCATGTGAGTTTTTTTTTTTAGAAAATTATAATCCTTCAAAGGATATTTCATTTGGAATTAATAAAATGATTTTGCGGTCCTAGCCCTGTAGGAAATTGAACTAGTGCAGAAGGGCTCTTCGACTACTCCCGAAATCAACAGTAGGTACTTATCACTTATGATTTCCCCGCCAATGCATTGAAGTGCAAACTCTGACTCTGAGGTTTCATTCGAAAATCGACACTTGCGTTCGAACTGGTGCAAAACTAGAGAAAACAGGACCAATTTAGTACATTTGATATACTATGTTAATAGATGCTGGACCGGCCCGATCTGTCGTAACTCAATGCGTAGCACGTTCGCCTCTAGATACGATGGGCCCAGTTTGAATTCCTCGGCCAAGCGACGCCGATTTTTTAAAATTAGAAATTAAAATTAAATTCCTAAGGCCCTGAGGCTACTGTTCCGGTTAAAGTTTATCATCACGATTTCTTTTCAAAATGTGGCAAACGGGCCTAAGAGCCTAAACCTAAGCAAATAAATACTTAAAATGAAAAGATTCCGAAATCGTTGGAATGTTTGAAATAGTTTGTGTGCAAAGCTCTGAAACTTCTTTTTCATTCAAATTTTTTGAGTTTTTCGAATTTTACCATTCTTCCAAATTTTTTCGCCTGAGACAGGAATCGAACTCGAGCCCTTCAGTTTGCCAATCGAATACGCTTCCATCACGGACCTATCGGATTCGCCATGCTACTAGTTTGGTTCTACTGTCCGTGTCTCTACTCTTGTACTAGTTCTATTTCCAATACTCGATAACTACTCGCTAGAGCCCAAATTTGCACCGTGCAGTAATGGCTTTAAGAACAATTTTACGATTTTTTGGATGCCGGATAGCCGCAAAAGTGAGTGGTCTAGAAATCGACCAGCGATCTAAAATGGGTTAATTTTGATTTTATAGCTGAATTGAGATCAAGTCATGCTACACACACACCGAACGACATTCCCACTTTCCATACAGTTATTGCCACCAAATGAATTCTTCAGCGAAATTCGTTACCGATTCAAATGAAATTAACCCTACACACATAGCCCTTCGTTTCTTATGGCTGTTGTGGTTTACGGCTTCAATAAAGACGGCAATTACATTACAATCGTATTGCGAGCCACATATTGCCGGTTACTGTTTGCTCCTTTTACTGATGCGTTATCATGCTCGGTTCAACGCACGAAATTTTATTGAACTTCGCCAGAGTCATGGTTTTCGTGTCGTCGTCGTCGTCGTCGTCGTCGTATCGTCCCCGTCCTATCTTGTCGCATCACATCATGTATAAAATTTATCATCTTCAGTCTTATAAATGTGGCCGAGCATCCCATCCCATTTGGAAGACACCCAAAAGGTCAGCGCTCAAAGCGATGTCTACGATATTTTGTATATTTTTACTACTTTGGAATGGAGTTTTGCAAAAGTTTGTTGTTTCTCATAACAGACGCGAGCTTCTGGTTGAACTTTTGCCATGTTCCTGTGCTTTTCAGTCGGCGGCAAACTTTAGGCCTCACATTATTCCATGCGAAAATCCAGTACCTAATACCTGTTATGAAAGCAAATGTTAAAAAAAAAAAACTAAATAGAAAAACCGAAAAAAGAGAACAAGAAAAGAAAGAGGAAGAATCATTAAAGGGATTTGTCTTATTACTGTTTTGGTGAAGTCCTTTTTCTATGGAGGGTATTAAAATGCCTCTGGCACTCTTTTAATGTAACATAATGACCTAATTATTACATGCTCAATTGTTCCATTTTGAGAGTTCCTTATAGACTTAAAACAAAGAGCATATAAGAAACTTTGTATACTTTTAGGCACTTATGAGAACACTTTAATCAAAGTAGGTGCTTCAAAAAATAAAACACTTCCTCTGGGAAAGTTTACCATTACCCATACTCATTTCTATAATGCGAAGACATTTTTTTTTTTTCAATTGTTTTTTTTTTCCTTTTTCATGACAATGAAGGACACTTTTGACAGAAATTACCAAAGTAAGTTCTACGTCTTGCAATATTTCGCGTAAACAAGCTTTGAAAAATGTTCGAAGTACGTGTTTTCCATTCAGTTCATTTTTGTATATGGATACGCAGAATATTTTGACGCAACAGAAACTGCTCATATACCTACACAAGGAGCTCCCGGCGTTGGTCGGGAAAGAAAAACCAAAAACAAGAAACGATGTGAGTAGATGGATGCGACCGTTTAGAGACATATTAATCATGCGGCATAATCGTCTCAGTAATTCCATAATTCATTTTCTGAGTTGATAAGAAGTTTTCTTTGCATATATACATATATTTTTTTTTTTGTTTTCCCTATTTCTTGCATTAAGTTCTCTCCCCAGATCTGTAAAATATTAAGAAGTTCCATTAAGAAGAAATAAAAATCGTTTTAAAAATGTTTAAAAAATTTGTTTGACAGTCTCCAGTTCTGAAAAAAAAGGAATTTTTGTCTTGCTCCTTTTTTTCTGGTGTACTTTTAACACTATCGCCCTTGTTGATCTTGATGAGAGGAATATTGACAGAAAAGGGAAGGAAATCAATGTATTTAATAGCGTTAAAGGTGTGATTTTTTTTTTTTTTTTTTTTTTTTGGTTTTGAAGCATGGAATCTATTGAAAATGTGTTGGGGACAAACACGAAGCTGTACTAGTGAAAGGTTATAGGTACATGCGGCTCTGGGATAGCGTAGTGGAGGCGTTTTATGCTCTTGATCCCAGTATCCGAGATTCGATTCCCGGCATAGACGAAACGGAGTGTTTCGAAAAATCGCATGTAAGGAGCACCCTGTATAAAAAGACACAAACACAAGAAAAACCGTAGTATCACAACGGGCCCGGTATACGGCAAAAGTGGCAGCCAATCCAACATACATATCAGCACAATTTTGAAACCCCTTTCAGGGGGCTACACCCTTTTAAAAAAAGCAGTGTTAAAATACAACAGTTTATTGTCACTTTAGCGTTGAAAATAGCAGTTACGCTCCCATATTTCTCCCTTCATGAAACCAAGGAAATATGTATATCTGCTCTGATTTCTTTCAAAAGTGGAAAGAGCTTTTGTAGCACGCAAACGAATAGGAAGGGCAGAAAACGATTTATTTAAAACTCTTTTTTGCTTAAAGAGACTCTGAAAGTGTTTCTTTTTTTTTTATTGAATTTCTTGTGACCGCAATTTTCATCCATCCATTTTAACAAATTTCGAAATATTTCCTTAATTATGGTTATTGCGAAGTTCCTAACAAAACTCTCCGTGCACAAACTCCAACCAAACTGAACGCGCGGGCAAATCAGCAATTATGAATTGACGTCATTAAACAGTTCATTTACAAAGTTCTTGGCATTTTTGAAGGGTTCTTAATGCTCTCGCAGCATTTGCCTGCGGCATTATGGCAAACGTGAAACAATTAAGCACTCTTAAATAAGTACTCTTATTACCTCGAATTCTCACCTTCTGTTTGTGTTTAAGAGGTGAAATGAAATCAGTCGTTATAGCACGTAATTTGCTGACTGGTGTGGCGAAACGAAAAAAAAAATAAAAGGAAAATTGTTGAAGGGACACTTTAAGTGAAAGTCAAATGGAGGGACTCGTTTCGGGATTAAAAAGAAAAGATAAGAAATTTATAGACATTTTTTCTTCAATAATGGATTTCTAATCGAAATTGATTTCGTCATCACCGATGATG
This sequence comes from Chlorops oryzae, assembly GCA_020466095.1. Classification (NCBI taxonomy): domain Eukaryota; kingdom Metazoa; phylum Arthropoda; class Insecta; order Diptera; family Chloropidae; genus Chlorops; species Chlorops oryzae. The sequence continues at coordinate 31,739,384 of CM035806.1, forward strand.
CTCCGTCGTGTTGAGAGAAATCAGAGAAAGGGTCTTGTTTCTTTAGGTCTTCCCGGCACAAAAGTGTAACAAAAACAAAAAAAGCCCGAAGTCGCGTCCCATAATTCTCTCTCCCGACTAGGCTGCCTCTGAGTATAGGTGCTGAAGATACGAAGGCATGTGTTTAAAGTTATGGCAGTCCTCAAGCAATTAGTCGTTTTAGTCCTTTAGAAATTCTAGGATTCTATAATAGTCTTAAATTATGCTAAAGGAACACAGGCTGCACAAAAGATCTTTTAGGTCGTGGTGCTTTACAGCCTACTTAATAATAATAATATGCCAGTCTTAAGTTCACTAAGGCATCTTAATCAGAAATTTAAAGGTAGAAATATCGTTCGGATGGTATTCATACACCGAGAGAAATAACAACAGTTAAATCAACTACTTAGAACAGTTAAAGTAAGAGTGGTCAAATAAACTGTATTCCGCGTTAAATGCACTGAAAAAGGCAGTCAAATGAACAGTTGAAAAACAGTTATTTTTTATGTTCAAATTCGCTTTCGTTCACTTAGACGTATAAGTTCGCATTGTGATCGACCGTCTCCGGAGTTTTCGATAGCTCAGTTGTTTAAGCTGTTACTCGACAGTCGTGAGCTTCGGGCTTCTATCCCTGCTGGCGGCACAAATTTTTCTGATTTTTTTTTTTATTACAGTTTTTTTTTTGTTCAGAGTGTAGTTGTTTTGGTGGCTCTGGGATAGCGTAGGGGATGCGTGCTATGCTCTTGATCCCAGGGTCCGAGGTTCGATTCCCGGCACAGTCGAAACGGAGTGTAATGTTTCAAGCCTAGCACTGGTTTTTCAAAAATCGCATGTTAGGGGCACACTACATAAAAAGACATACACTCATACAAACACAAGAAAACCTCCGTGGTATCACAATGGGCCGATTAACGGCCTAAGTGGCAGCCACTTCAACCTACCTACCTAGTTGTTTTGGAAGACAAAAATGTTCTCCTAAATTTTTAAGGTTTTAATTTATTTAATTTTTTTTTTAATGGTTCATTTTCAAGCAAAAAATTTTGGGAGTGACACAATTCCTTAAGCACGTTCCCCAAAACTTGAGCAACCATAAGCTCAAGTGAGCATTTTGACCAACAAATTAACTTCGTTCGTTTAGCGTAATGGTTAAGACGTTCGCCCAGCGAAGTGCAGGTCAGCGGTTCAAGGCTCGGCCGAGGTGAGAAAATTCAAAGAGATGAAAGAGAAAAAGATTTAAATAGAAACAAATAAATAAAGAAAAAACATAATAATTTAATAAAAAAAAAAAAATATTAATAAAAGATAAAAAAAAAGTCAAAGCAAAAAATAAATTATTTTTTCCCAGTCGCTGGTGACAGTTGATTTAACCGCGAGACAGTTATATCAACCATCAGGTAGTTATATCCTAATTGACTGTGTTTGTACTGTTGAATTGACCGCTTCTACACATAAACTAACAATTAACGGTGAACTCGGTTATTTTAACCTGCTTTTTCAGTTAATATAACTACCTTTTTCTTTCGGTGGTTGTTTGCCGATGAGGTAAAAAATTGTTAGGCCCGTTTTCTGAATGTCCGGTTTAACCGTAACCGGCAGTTATTTTAACAAAAAATCAAGTTTCGTTTTCTCAAAATACGATTAAGGCACAAACCTTAACCGACGCTCATCTGCCGATTAAATTTATTTGTAAGAAACAGCTGGTGTTTAGATCTAGTAGCTTTGTTATAAAACATTTAGCATTCGTTTATTAGAAATTAAAAATTCTTAGTCGTTTTTACATTTAGAAACAGATGTTCTGTGAACGCGTTGCCAACTTCTCACTTATTGACCAGAACAAATTATTTAGACATTGAGAAAACGAAATTGCTTAACCGATACTTTTAATCAATCGATTAGTTTAATTGCCGGTTAGTTAATCTAGACTTTAACCGGACATTCATAAAACAGGCCTTAGTTATTTTTATTTTATTTTTTTCTTTCTTTCTTGTTTTCAAAAATAATTTTGAGCTGCTCACACCATAGTACATTTTTACCCTTTCAATTCTTAGGATGTACTATATCCAGTTATTTTCCTCTTCGGTTTTCATTTTGGGTTTTTTTTCATTTTATTCAATAAAGTTTAGAGATATCGGCTGTTCCAAGGATAAGCCATTCAACCGATTCTCCTATACCATTGACTCGATTACTGAGCAGCAAACCTAATGCACAAAAGTTTCAACATTATTATGGACCTCATTTCTTTGAACTATGTCTCGAGCATTAAATTCATCGTTTTGAATTAGATATTTAAACATTATTCCATTCATTATTAACTCCTTTAGCGCTGACGACTTCAAAATATATTGCATTTTCCATCATATTTGAGCTATTCGAATCATTTTGAAATGAAAATGAGAATCAGATCAATGCATTTGTTATGAAATCTAATAAAAAAGTCAATTCTACTTGAGATATCGATTGGATTGGCAAGATTTTTTCAAAATAGCTTCCAAATGATATTGTAAAAAAATTTTTCTTTGTCACACATGAGTGAAGCTCAACACCACAAGTCCGTGGACAAGATAAGCTTCGCCAGCCGTAAAGAGTAAACATAACAAGAAGCTGACTGTATATATGGCACATGAATATATAAGAAGAAAATCCAATAAGACAAGCTGAAAGTGCGAGTGCAAATAAAAAATGATGAGAAAGCTACTAAAGTGTGTACTTTATACGCTCATCCACATCTTAAGGATTCCCTTTAAATTGTTTTGATACTTTGATGCTATTCATGTGTGAGCGGTTGGATGAAAAAAGAAAAATAAAAATAAAAAATAGAAACAAGAAGACAAACCATTCAACATTTTGTGTGTGCGTTTTCCTTTTTTTATATATATATATATATATATATATTTATTTATTCGTTTTATTTTTATTTTCCTTTCAACTTTCCCTTGAAATTTGTCAAAAGAATGTTTTGTCGTTACATGTTTTGCTAAGAATTTCTGGCGATAAATTTTTCTCAAGACTGTTTATATACGATACCACAATATGGCCTCTGCGTCAGTTCATTCGAGATCATTAAATTTGAGAGAAACGAATTTTTAGTTCATCCTTTCACATAAGTTACTGCAAACCATCAACGAATATATATATAAATTAACAGGATTCAAGGATCAAAATAAATTTACTTTGCAGTATGAATTTGGAATTCGCATTTTTGGCCACTACCAATGCCAATACCAATGCCAATGAACGAACGAGAGTGAGATGAGCACACATTTCAGAATTCGGAACAGTGGAAATCAAGTTCCTGTTGTGATTAGAACCAGCATGAAATTACTTAAAGCATAGAAAATGCAAATTATTATGGTCTTGCCGGTATTTTGTGCAACGAAGCGAAATTTGAACAAATCCGTTTTCGCAGTGGCTGGCTACAGTACAACCGTAATTTCATTTAAATATAAAAAAAGAATACAGAAAAAAACAAACAATCGTCCAGTTGAGTCTGAATCAGCGTTGCCAGATCTCCCGTATTTCGCTTAAAGAATTTCCCGCTATGAACCAGAAAAATTCGGGGTTTTTTTTTTGCTCTTCAATGAAAAGATTTTGACACTTATTTTAAATTTAAGGCCCACACTTTTTCCCGCAATAAAATCAGGCATTTTTTTTCAACATTTTTGGAGAACTTGGAAAAAAAAATTTAAATATAACTTTAGTGCGAACACAATTTACTAATAAAAAATAAAAAAAATATTACATGTGAAATTAGGTAAAAATTTTGGACAACGATCAATAAGCCTATAAAAAGGAAAATCAGCTACGAATATAAAAGTTAAGGGGGAAAGGGAGTTTTGGAGATTTTCTGTATTTTTCCCTTGCAAAAATGCAACAAAATTTTGCCCCGCACTGTTTCATAGAAATTCACCTTGGCAAGAGAAGTCGTCTGGCAACGCTGATTTAAATTCATATTTTTTTCATAGAGTGTTAAAAAAAAAAATTAGAAGTGCAAAAACAAAAAAAAACTACGCGAATGCTTTACTTTAAGCATTTGGGATGTAACCAAAACAATCAGAAGCAGAAATAAAATTCGTTTTGGATTAGTTTCGTTTAAAGTAGCAAGAAGGCCCGGAAATCGCCATTGCGATGGGAGAACAACAAGGAAGACAACAGGAAATTAACAAACTACGAGTGAATTTGATACCCGAGATTGAAAATCTTTTTGAATTCTCGAAGGTGTTGGTGTTGACTCGACTGCCGTGTAGCCTGTCTGTATGGCTTCTTTTTTATTTTCATTTTTAAGTAATCGTTGAATTTTTCATCCCATGCTGGCCTCTGGCGCAACTCAATATCTCGATTTCAATTTTAAAATGTTAAGCAAAAAAAAAAAAAAACATAAAAAACGCATATTTTTTGTTACAAATACTTTTGATTTTTTTTTTACTCTTTTGATTTCATTTAACAATTCAAGCGATTTTAATTCTCTCCTGCGTATTCTATACGCAATTGAAGAGCATTGCTCATACAACGGGTGGGCCGCATTGAATTTTTGAAGCGTACAACGTTCGTATGTACAGATTGGGAAATTAACACATCCATTCACAAATATTGTCTACGAATAGTTGGCCATCAATGCAATTGAGCAGAAAAATCAATGCACAATAAAGAGCTTAACATTGTTTCCTCGCTTCTCGACCGCTCGCACGGGTTTTGGTTTGGGGTTTGATTGCTTCGTTTGTTCGTTCGTTCGCTGGTTGTTTGAATTTTTCAATAAAGTGTGCGGCATCTGTCGCTTATGCTTTACGAAAAACAATAAAATATCAATTTGAATAATAATGAAAAAAATAATAAAAAAAATAATAAAAAAAATGAAAAAAGTGTGTGTATAGACAAGAAAATATTGAATCGATTTGAAGGGGATTTAATAAATTGTTAATATTTCTAATGATAATCGTATAAAATAATTTGAAAATACCATTCAAAGTGATAGCTCTCTTTGCTGGCAGCAGTATACTGTATGCTTTCGGTGTATATTCGAATTTATGCCAACGTTACTGGAAAAATTTATTCATAAATTCGGCAATTTGTCTTTTGCATCTCATTTAATAGAGAATCTCTCATGTATTATGCATGCATATGGTCAATGTTTTCACAGCTGTGCTCGGAAAAACTTTTTCCTTTTTTCTTTTTTTTTTTATTAACATAAAATGATTTAATTTGACATTATTTTTAGTTACTCGCACAAAGTTCACAAGATTCATCCATAAAAAAAAGGTCGTTTGCTTCCACGTTGCGGTATTAAAACCTAATTTAAACAGTTCGTCATTTATTTTGCGGTTTAAAGGAGTCATTTTTCGCACCGAAAAATATTGTTCAATAGAGAAATATTTATCCGGAATATCCGCTACCTTCTCCATATTCACATCTTTGCTAAATGGATCTCTCTCTTCTAACTTAAACGGCATTTTTCAACTTTCTACTGACATATTTGTGCAGATTAAACCCGGTAGCGCCTGAATTAAAAAAAAAAATAAATATAAAAAATTAATTAAAATATGAACTGGTTCAGGTATGGCGACGACAGAAAACGAACGCTTTTAGTGATGCCATATGACATCGCTAGGCGCTACCGGGTTAAATTGTAAGGATTAACATACGAAAAGATTGTTTGACACTTGAATATTCAAAAATAATTCTTCATAATTTAAGTGCTAATTTATCCTTTAATGACTTTTACAAAAAACTGAGCATTGGAGACAAAAACAAACAAACAAAAAGTAATAACAACAAAACCGCCAGCAGCACACGTTGCGCTCGTTTTGAATGAGCTTTCAAAATACTTGCTTGCGAAACAACCGAAAGCTTCCATATTCCAGTGGGATTTTTTTTAAATTTTTTTTTAGAGTCGATTTATCTGGATTGTGGTCTTTTTGTGCGTCAATGGGAAAGCATCTGAAATTCAACGATAGCATGTCTCAGTGTAACTTTCATGCAATGGTGTGTGTGTGTGTGTGTGTGTCTGCATGTGTGAAAGCCAATGGGGAACATTGTATGGCGACAGGAATTGGAAGCATTTTAAACGATCTGCTACAACAGATGAAGCATTAAGATTCCTTTATTTAACATTTTCTTTCCATTTATTTTCTCTGTCTGGTCTTCTTTGTAATTTTTCGAACAAATTGCCTCCATAAATTTTTAAATTCGTTGATACCAGCACAATTACCGTGGGAGTTACAGAGCTTTTCGGCATCCCAACATAAGAAAAACTATTTGTTTTTTGTTATTATTTTTCAGCTTTTTGTATGGAGAAACCATTTCAGCAGGATTTCAAATATTAAAAGTAAAATGCATCAAATAACAGTGGAATACAAAAAAAAAAAAATTAATCTGTGAAAGCATCCATTTATTTTTATCCAAAGAACAGTTTTTATAATAGCTTTACCTTTACTTAGTGGCTCTGGGATAGCGTAGGGGATGCGTGCTATGCTCTTGATACCAAGGTCCGAGGTTCGATTCCCGGCCCAGGCGAAACGGAGTGTAAGGTACTAAGCCTAGCACTTCAGAAAATTTCTGCTTCATTTCTGAAGCGTTGCTTTTTTCTATATATAAAGTTTTTCATTTCTGACAGAGCTGAAAAAAGCTCCTTAGGGTTAATAAAATCAAAAATTCGTCTTGGTAAAGAAGCACTATCGATACTATCGATGGTTTCAAACTATCGAAAACATCGATGGTTTTTGAAGACTGTCGATAGTTTTGATTCATGGACATTTACTTTAGCAGTGGAAAGCTGGTGCTGACGGTGACAGAGGAATGTTTTCTTTTTGAAATGGACAAATTCCTAAAAATGCCTTAATTAAGATTAGGGCGAGCCGCTCGAAAATTAAACTTTCGATTATCAAAATTATCGATTGTCAAAATTATCGATGATGATGATGAAGATGTTGGTGATGTTGATAGTGATAATGATGGTGATGATGATGACGATGATGATGATGGTGATGATGGAGATGATAGAGATGATGGTGATGATGCTGATGATGGTGATTATGGAGATGATAGAGATGATGGTGTTGATGCTGATGATGATGGGGAAGTTGGTGATGATGGTGATGATGATATTGAGGTTGGTGATGATGGTAATGATGATGATGGTGATGATGGTGATGATGATGATGGTGATGATGATGATGGTGAGGTTGGTGATGATGATGGTGAGGTTGGTGATGATGATGGTGAGGTTGGTGATGATTATGGTGTGGAAGATGGAGATGATGATGGATGATGTGATGATGGTGATGATGATGATGGTGATGATGATGGTGAGGTTGGTGATGATGATGGTGAGTGATGGTGATGATTATGGTGTTGGTTATGATGGTGATGATGATGGTGATGATGATGGTGATGATGGTGATGATGGTGATGATGGTGATGATGGTGATGATGATGGTGATGACGATGGTAATGATGGTGTTGATGGTGGTGATGGTGATGATTGTGTTGATGGTGTTGATGGTATTGATAACGGTGATGAAGACGGTCATGGTGATGATAATTATGACTTACGCACGTTCTTCTTTCATCACCTCTCGAAAAATCTTCAGAAATTCTGCGAGTCTTAAGTGTCCCATTTTACAAACCAAATGAGAATTATTGGCGTTATGCTAACATTTTATTCTTTGCACTGATGCCAGAACGAGAGGTTTTTTCCATTTTGATGGAATTTTTCGATTTTACTTTTAACCAAAAATCACTTCAAATGTTTACAAAGGGATTTTTACTGATCACTTTCCTAAAGAAAGAGAAATAAAGAGATTTTTTTTCAATATCCAAGGGTAAGAAGTCACCAAAATACAGCCTAGCATCAGTGCTGGTTAAAATGTATGGAGAATTGAGTAAGAAAGGTTTTAAAATTCGGTTGATGAGGGATGTTTCGGTATGTGGTATGGGAGAGTTTTTTTTATCTTCCGTTTGCGTTCCTCTCCAACAAACCAACTTTGTTGTCGCGTAAAATGAAGATGAACGATGGACGCACATTGAATTCGCCGTCGGCAGATTCTCGCTATTTGAGTGTCCTATAATCGATTTAATAGACGTTATCACGTAAAACCAAAACAAAAGTCAGGGGACTCTAAATCAAATGAAATATTTAAAGCCCGAATTTAATATAAATTCAATTAAAATCCTTTTGAGCATGTCATCAAGTGACATGCCATGTAAAATTCATGTAACATCGCACGCTGTGCTTAATTTGCCGTACTAAAATAATTGATTAAGCTCGATAAGAAATTCTCGACTCTATTGGATAACAATTTTGCTACCCTGTTGGAGACAAGCGCAGCGACACACTTGCATAAGGAATCTAATCGATTCCATTAAGATATACGACAGAAATAGCTGTTCATTTCGAGGGGAGAGAAGCTTAGATAAATTCTAAGAAAAAAAATCGTGCAGCTATACGGTCCGCACACACACACACACACAATCACAGGAAATACTTATAGTATTTAGTGAACTGAAAGGCTTTGAGGAACATATTTTTACTGGTATTCAATGCTTTTGGAAATGTCATCAAGTTTTCTTGCCGTTAATAGAAGGAAGTCGGATTGGCTACTTTTTGTGTAAAGTAAAAAGCTCCTTAAATGTCCTTGAAATATAAAATGCCGGATATTACTTACATACGAGTACCCGACACCACTCTGACTCTTATTTCCCGCAGCCCAAAGCTCGAAGTCATTATCGCAGCGCATTTTACAATGTTTTTGACAAATTTTCCCAGCATTACTCTCAATCCGGAAATGAATGATGTTCGAACATTTCCGCCAAGTGCTAAAAAAAAACATTAAATTCAGTTAATTTTTATACCCAGCGTAAGCGGGGTATATTAGTTTTGTGCGAATCTTGTAAAAGGGAGAATTAAGCTCGGGAGATATAGACAAATATATATCACGATCAACTGAATCGATTTAGACATGTCCGTCTGTCCGTCCGTCCGTGGTTGGATCTCCTCCGAAATTTGGTACACATGTATATCGGGGTCCGAGTATGATCCTAAGTAAAAATGGGAGACATTCGCTCACTGCCACGCCCACAAATAGATTTATTGTGTTTTCAGTAAAATGCTTGTAACTTGCGAACCACTCAACACATTCTATTAATATTTGGTATACTGGTAAACTACGAAAAGGGACATATCCTAAAAAAAATGGACGCCGTCCTCCTCGAGCTACGCCCACAAATAAGCCCAAAAATAAGGGCTTATCGTAACTTGTGAAGTAAAAGTCTTAGAAGCTTCAAATTCGCAACATAGGTTGAACAAGGCGAATGAAAGGTGTAGAAAAATAATTTATGTGGCCCGCCCACTGCCACGCCCACAAATAGAAAAGCAAAACAGAGCGCGCTCATAATGTTGGGACGCTGGGTATTTCAAAGTCGGGCTTGACCGACTTTAGCTTTCTTACTTGTTTTTTTTTTTTTCAACAATTTTATGACATCTTTGAATTCGTTTCTACATTTTCTTTTTCTTTTCTTTTATATTGGGGATATAAGCAAGTAAAATAAAACTCTTTTTTTTTATTTACTTATTTGTATGCTCAATTTCTGAATACCCCACTAAAAGATTTATTTTTATGTTCTTCAACGATTTAGCTAAAAAAAAGTTTAAAAAAACGGGGCGATAAATCAATGGAGCTTTACTTTTCTCTCGTTGACTTTCTCTATAATCTTTTGAGGTGTTTTTTCTCCGTCTTTTTATTGGGTTTTCACGCTTCAGTTTTAGTGCATTCAATAATTTCGATCATAATTTTCTTTCCAGCCTCTTACCTTTTCTGTTACGTTTCTGAATGTTTAAGTTACTTCTTTTTATTGTACGCAGAAACTTTGCGCTACGCAAAGATTTCATTTGTAACGTAATTATCTTGAGGCTTTGTGGCTTTTCCGAACCATTTCAAATCCACACAATTACCTTTAACTTTCTTATAAAGTGCATTCCTTCATCATTAAAAAATCCTACTGGAGGGGCTCTCTCAGAAATAAAAATTTTCATAAAAAAAAAACGCTTCAGAAGTGAAGCAGAAATTTTCTGAAGTGTTTTTTTTAATATGATGTTTTTCATTTCTGTTTCATTTCTGACAGAACTGGAGAGCGCCCAGGAACAAAAAAACGAGCAAATAAACTCTCTCGGCATTGTTTGAAATGGAGAAACTGAAGCGAGTTTTGGAACAGAAGCTGCTCAAAAGTTGGTGGGCATCAGCAGAGTAAACAATAGAAAATTTCAACTTTCTACAATGTATTTTCAAAAGTACAAAGGGAATACTCTGACAATCGATTTCAGAAAATGCTTGACGCGAAAAAATAAAATAAAAGAGTTAAAAAGAGTAAGCTCTGATCTTAAACTTCAACCTTACGTTTTCTCAACTACTTAAAATACAGAATCATATCAGTAAGTGTGTTGAATTAAAATGGAACAACTCTTTTTGTAATATTTTTTTTTTTTTTTTTATTCGTATTTTGTGAATTTTCTATTTTCTTTCGACGAAAGATGCATCGAACATTTCAATGATTTAACGATGATTCTTTTGATGAGCACAGCTGAAAAAGTGCAGATAAAAAGAACTTAAGTATTTTCTGACGACTCTTTTGCTCCTGGGCACATGCATTTCACTGCTCGCTTTGCTTGTTCAATTGCGCGATGAGACAAGACACTTTCAATAAAAAACAATATAAATACAAAAAAACAAAAAAGCACACACAGAAAACGAGAATAGCATTTCGTTAGCGAGGGCACAAGCGAATCATCAAGTCATTTTGAATTGTTGAAAATTATTGTCGTCATTTGCTAGCGCAATTGTAGCAGCAGGAGCGGCAGGAGCAGCAACAGCATAAAATGCTGTCGTCTTTCAAAATTTCTTTTTCCTCTCGCTGCGACGACAAGTTGTAGCAATTTTTACCAACAATAAAACGATACCACTCCCCAGTATCTGTAGCAAAACAAATTTGTAGACAATGTTTAGAGTGAAAACAGTGAACACAGAGAACGAACAAAAGACAGTACATTTTTTTATTTCTTCTATTCATCCGAAGTGGAGTGGAATGGAGTTTCTCTTCTATTTTGCTTTTTCTTCTTTTTTTCCAAACATTTAGCATCGTTTTTCCACGGTTTTGGTAGAAAATATTCTTTTCTCGATAAAGCAAACAGGACGTTTTATTGAAGTAAAAATTGTCTTAGTCAATTTGAAGTCAGGAAAGAATCCAACCCGAACAATCAGTCTTTCGCCAATGAACTGAAAGGTTTACGTTCGAACAGAAATACTAAGCGTCGTCAAAGGTGTATTTTCTCAGTTTGCTAAAGTTCTTAGTCCAATTCTGATTCCGCTTAATATAGTGTAAGGGTTTTTTTCCTTTCATATCACAAGTTTACAAATAAAGGCCAACTTTTGGACCAGAAAAACTGGATAGCGACCCTATAGGAATTTTTCGTGCTGATTCCGAATCTGGTACCCGTTTTTCTCTATCACGTCAAGTTTTTGAGAAATCGTTAAATAACGGTTTTTGACATTTTTACCTATAGTCTATGTCAATAATGAGGTCGTAGACCCTATATGCCTTAACCGATTTCAAAGTTTTTGGTACTCATATGAAAGAGGAATGACAACGCAACATGTCCTTTATACACAAATTTGGAATTGATTCAGTAACTTGGAAGCTATAGGGCAAAAAACGCGATGCTGATTTCCAATTTTTAGTGATTTTGTTTAAAAACTTGAAATTCAAATGGTTATAATTTCCGAACCAAGGCTGGTACTCCAGGTCTTAATACTTTGAATGAAAGAACAATCAATTGAAAAAGTTTTGAGCCTAAAACAAAAAAAATCCGTTGCGTCGTTCTAATTTTATGAGGATTTTCGCTGAAAATGACAAAAACGAATTTTTATTTTTGGTATATTCTTCGCTCGTTCATATGTATATTTCAGTTCGAATTGTGTATGTTGGTAAAACTGGCTTAAAAAACATAAAACTTAAATTCTATTTTAAACCTATCTTTAAAGCTAAAACCAATTTAAACTTTAAAAATGAACAGAATTTGAACTGAGCCTTTTGTATTGTTTACTATCTGTTTCGCGTATAAGGGACCAGCAATAGTCCCTTATACGCGAAACAGATAGTAAACAATACAAAATGCTCAGTTCAAATTCTGTTCATTTTTAAAGTTTAAATTGGTTTTAGCTTTAAAGTTAGGTTTTAAATAGAATTTAAGTTTTATGTTTTTTAAGCCAGTTTTACCAACATACACAATTCGAACTGAAATATACATATGAACGAGCGAAGAATATACCAAAAATAAAAATTCGTTTTTGTCATTTTCAGCGAAAATCCTCATAAAATTAGAACGACGCAACGGATTTTTTTTTGTTTTAGGCTCAAAACTTTTTCAATTGATTGTTCTTTCATTCAAAGTATTAAGACCTGGAATACCAGCCTTGGTTCGGAAATTATAACCATTTGAATTTCAAGTTTTTAAGCAAAATCACTAAAAATTGGAAATCAGCATCGCGTTTTTTGCCCTATAGCTTCCAAGTTACTGAATCAATTCCAAATTTGTGTATAAAGGATATGTTGCGTTGTCATTCCTCTTTCATATGAGTACCAAAAACTTTGAAATCGGTTAAGGCATATAGGGTCTACGACCTCATTATTGACATAGACTATAGGTAAAAATGTCAAAAACCGTTATTTAACGATTTCTCAAAAACTTGACGTGATAGAGAAAAACGGGTACCAGATTCGGAATCAGCACAAAAAATTCCTATAGGGTCGCTATCCAGTTTCTCTGGTCCAAAACCTTGTATACCTGTGTATTCTAAGCATTTGCCAGTTTTAGTGTTTGTTGATTTCCATATATGTAGGTGCAGAAATAAGTTCAAATCATGAATGGAATGTTGATTTTTCGCACGAATTAGTTCTAGGTTTTTCGAAAGGAACTATTGTGAATTGCGCATTGATTTTCTTTACTCCTTAGTCAGTTGATTTTCAACGTTTTATATGCTTACTAAGGACATGTGAGAAAGTTCAATTTCGAAGAGAAAAAAATAAAAGAACGCAGTCATTGTCGCCGCTGCAAAAATAATTGTTCAACTTCTAACAAAAAAACAAAAAAGTCTTAAGGGCTGACTACACGATATGGTTACTGCCCAAATTTTGGCTGTTTTTGGAACCAATTTGATCCCAATCGAAATCAAATCGTTTTATTACCAAACACACGTATGACCATATGTGGCATTTGGTCGCATTTGTTCGCGTCGCAACCAAATGCTTGTTTGCAATGCAGCCATATCGTGAAACAACACCCCAACCAAATCTTGATGATATATTTTTTTGCTAAATTGTGACTAAATTACATTTGGACGCAAACGAAAATTGGCGGCATGCGTATGTTTTGGGACAAATGGCACATTACGTGTAAAAACTAAACATTCGACTTGTAGCCAAATGAGCATATGCACCAAATTTTTACCAAATGAAATCGGCCAAACGCTTGGTCAGTAATCATATCGTGTAATCAGCGCTTAAAACACACAGAAATTTAATTTTGAAGTTCTGGAATTTTTTGCTTGCAACATCAAATAATGACCGATGGCACCATAAAAGCTTTATATTAGTTTGTCCAAAAATGCTTATTCAACGGAAATTTAATTACCTATAAACTCCCTTTCGACGATGTACTAAATTACTTCATTTGAGTAAACCTAACCTTAATTACTGATAAAACGATATCGTTTTAATAGTTTTGCCACCATACCCAAATAAGGTAAAAGCAATTAAGGGTTTATGAATTCATATAACATAATCACCGTTCGCAGAAACATCATGATGCGTAATTGCTTTTTATTGCCAATTATTCAAAATTAAGTCAGTAAACGAGTGGTTTGTTTGTGTTAGAGAGACACAGCACCAGACAGCTTAAATTTTTTAATTTTTAACTATGAAGACACACAAAGATATATTTGAAATGACAGTCAAGCATCTGTAATTCGAAATTTTATAGCTCCTAACTGAATGGGATAAGTGACTAACCGTATGACGGGACGTATGAGCAACGTCTTTATGCACCAAAGATTCAAGCACACTCATACGCACTGTTTCCGAAACAAGTGGAGAATAAACAAGTAAGCGTGTTATAGTCAGGCGAGCCTGACAATAGAATACCCGGCACAGACCCATATGTTCAAATAATTTTTAATATCAAGAGGTGTTTAAGACCATAAGGGGCCCCATATACCGACTTTTAAAAGATTTCTATATGAAAAATGCCCCTTTGCCACGCCCACTTTTCCAATTTTTGTTTAACTATAATCGGAGGCTTAAATATACGCTCAAATTTTAAGTTTCATTAAAATATTTCGAAAAAGTCCGGTTTTAAGGCAGTTTTGGGATTTTTGTGACAGACCCTAGTACTGTAGGTACCCTTAAAAATGGACCGCTCAAGGAAATTTTTTGGAAGGACGCTAAAGGCTACAAAGGAAGCATAAGTGCCGAATTTCGTTCAAGTACCATTTGAATTTCGGGTGTAGGAGACAATTTTCGAAAACTGCCCTTTTGCCACGCCCAAAAAAAAAAAAAAAAAAAAAAACGGTAAAGATGACTTAGGGCATTCTTTTTCGGTGAAAAAATTCAATCAACCTCGAACTAAATATAAATCGCTATAATTGAATGGTAGCGACAGCGGTTAGACACGAGTTATACGTCAAAAATCAACAAACCAAATCGTCTGTAAGACGAAGAAAATTCTATTTCCATTCGAGTTATGAAAGTTTTACTGTTTTTTAATACATTTTTTCCCCTTTTTGTAATGAATTTCTTCCTCTTCTAAAACGAAAAAAAAAAATTGGTAAAAATAACCCCACAAAAAGCTTAATGCAATGTGTCTGACAGTACCTTAGATTGTTAATGTTGACATTACAGAACAATAGTTGTGAGTTGGCTTTGCGAAGTCACAGCCTCACATGATACAATATATAAAAGCATAGCAACAAAGAGCAAACAAATCATTTCACATTATCTACCTATACAAACATTTACAGTACGAACAAAAGTTCGGCATGCCTATACATATAATTTAATTATGGTTCTCTGGACTTAGAATTTTTTTTTTTTTTTGAGTTCTTTTTGTTTTTTCCGTTGATTTAAGTTTAGTTCAGCAAATTGTTTTCCCATCGTTTCTATGGGAGTTTTGGGATCCTAATTATGGTCGTGGTGAAAATGAGTTTTGCCACTGTACCTACGGCTACACGTCCTTGCCCATATAAAAAAAGTGTATTGTTTCTCCAGCTGCAACATTGAGGAACAATGCTCGGAGGAAACAATTGTAACGACGCCGCATAACGATGAAGTTTACGGAGGTATCTTTTTGTTTTTTTTTTTTTGTTTTTTTTTTTTTTGTTGCCAATTATCTATTATGGAAGCAAGACTATTAGCAACGGAGAGATCTGAAAACAAAAATAATAATAATGATAATAATAATATAAATAATAATAAAAGGGGTTCGCAGAAATCGTATAACGGCATCGTTGACGGCGCGACGTCCTGCATGGCAGGCAGACGTGCGTATGCGTAACGTGTGCTTCATACGGCGAGGTATGCCGTGCTATTATGCTAATGGCGTTTTATCATATTTCCTTATAAAGGTCAATGTATTTTATGCAAAATAAAACGTATGATGGACATAACAATTTAATAATCTCACTTATCCTTTTGCCTCGAAAAGCTTATATTTCCATTCTGATTACATAATGAGCGATATTAAATTATTTTCCCTTCAAACGAGCTGCAAGAAAATGAGACATTTTTATGGCTTCTCGTATCTTACTAAAACAAAAAAAAAACACACACACACACACACACACACACAAAAAATGCCTTTAAAGGAAAATTGTTATAATTTATTCGTTTATTTTCTAATTTTAAGTTCTGTGTTCATTTTTCTTTAAGTTGAAAAACCAATTGAATTATTAATATTACTATCTCGCGAGCTCTACACAATTGCACTTCGGGCACATAAATTTTGTGACCGACTCTGTGTTATTTAACGAAAAGTAAGTGCTCTCGAACAAGGATGCTGCAACCGCTATTCAAGCTGTTTCTTTAGCTCTTGAAAGTGAAATTTTCAGCATAAATTTTGTGGCAAAGAAAATATTTCTTTGTTTGATAATCCAGACAATAGTTATCATCTGGATTCTCTGCACTTTTGGAAATAAAATATTTGCATCTCAAAAAAAAAAAAAAAAAAAAAAAAAAAAAGAAGGAATAAATACAAGTACTCTTGAGTACTGCCACTCTATGGTCACAAGAGTAGTTCGCATGATGGTCGAAATTGCTTCTGCAAATGGAAATTTCTTGTGAAATAAGGAGCGCTTCTTCTTTGTCAGAGATAAATAGAAACTTTTAAGAAACTTTTTTATGCACTCCTTTCCTTTCGATTCTTCGAATATATATGATTGCATAAGTTACTGATTTAAACGTTGTCATCATCAGCATAGTTCTTGATCTCAAAAAGAACACAAGACAAGCACCAAGCATGGATAAGGTCATTCGTTTGTCTTAAGAGCTGGTCTGAGGTTAAACTTTCATTCTTATACCGTCACGTTTCAACAATATCTCAAGAATAATTTTTCAATCTTAAAAAGCAAAGTTTCAAAGGAAATGTTTTACAGTTTCCCTTCAATTGAACTTTGGAATTTTTTTTGTTTTTATGTTGTTTTATGCACTTCCGCAAGCATGCTTAACTTGTTGAGAAAATCAGAACTCATACACGAAAAGAGGATTGTTCTGTTTTTCTTCAAATGAAAATATTGATTTTCATGTGTTCCATGTTTGATTAAGATTTCTAACATACAAATATAATGTTTATGCTTTTCTTTCAAAATCGGATTGAAGCTTCAACTGCCATTGAATTCATTCATTATTATTATTAAAATATCTTATAAATTTTTGCTCTTCAAATTCAAATCGCTAATAACCAAGTTTCGACTTTTATTTTCATATTTTTCTTTTTGCAACTTTACTTTGCACAAAATTGAAAGAAGCTTTGAGTACCTATTTGAACAAAAAATTTTGCCGAATAAGAAGAGGTAGTTCAATGTTTCAATGGATCTCACTTTTCTTGCTATTCAGTCACTCTTTCGACATTCAGTTTTATTTCATTTATCCATTAAATATATTATTTTACTTATTTCAGTCTTCTTTTTATAATCGGTTAAATTATCAAGTAAAATAACAATTGATTAAGTATAATTTACAGCAATAGACCGTAAGTCAAAGAAATAAATATAACTCTTCATACTCATATACTTAGAAAGTGTGAAATGATTATTATACTATGCAGATATATCTTAATGGTACAGTGACAAAACGAAAATCGCAATACTATCTCTGGAAATCGAGAATCTCTTCAATTTCCATTTCAGGTTCTGCCATTTGCTAACCACATTCCATTAATTACATCTTCACCTTTCCATCTGCAGCAGCTACAGCTACGTAAAGGTCGTTATTCATTAAGAACTAGCTTGGGCGAAGGAAATAGAAAAGAAAACAACAAAAACGCTTTCAAAATGTCTTTTACACAAAACAAAAGGAGAATTTTAAAGCAATATTGCAAAATTCCCCATTCACATTCCGAATTCTTCTATTCTAGTTGTCTTCCACTGGTCAAGTTACTCGCGTGTGAGATTAAAACCGACCAGCGCCATAGTGCTTCGTCTAGTGGACAAAAATCTAATTTTTTTTTTTTGGTCACCAAACGTTATAAATTTTGTATCATTCGAAAGGAAATTGCTTCACTAGAAAACATCCAAAATTGTAGAGCCCCAAATATTTTTAGTGTGGATGTTACACCTCTTCTGAGATAGCGTAGGGGATGCGTGCTATGCTCTTGATCCCAGGGTGCGAGGTTCGATTCCCGGCACTACATAATAAAAGATATATACACTCACATAAACAGAAGAAAATTTCCTTGGTATCATAATGGGTCGATTAACGGCCTAAGTGGCAGCCACTTCAACCTGCCTACCTTACACCTCTTCGAAGTCAGTGGGTTTTTTAATGATATTTTCCTTTTGAAATTCTTAACATACTTTTCCGCGTTTAAGGAAAAATATTTCTGAAAATTTATTTTTTAACGTATTGAAGCAATTTTTTTTATTATAACTGCTTTTTTAAATATCAGCTCAAAATTTACGTTTGCTCCAAAGCAGCTCCTTTTATGATTGGCCGAAAAATTCATGGAATCGATACACTGTGCAGCGGTCGAATAAATATTTCGAGAGCGATAGCACAATGGCGAAGGTAACAACACGAAGCTGGTTTAATCAAAGCCTCAGATCATTTTCAATACCATTCAACCGGTTTGAAAAGCTTTTGTTTTCGCTTCACAGCTGAATGCACGAAATACAACAACAACAAATTGGCTATCAAAATCATTTAAAACGAATACCCACTCACATTCTATACGAACCCATTTAATTCATTCCCTTTTGTGTCTGACCTCACTCTATCCACGGTAATTGTTTCGATTGTAATATTTTCGACATTCTATTGATGAAACTGGCTTTGTTTGTTTGTTCGAAAAGAACGAAGCATACTTCTACGCGTTTGCTATATGAAACTTTTTCGCTGCATTCATATTTAATTTATTTTTAAACACTGATGCATGGTGCAACAAGAATACTCGTTGAGAAAACAATTTCCAAGACGAGCACAAATTTAATCAGTGTCAACTTTTAGCTTGTTCATCGCTTGATTCGGTCGGACGCGTTTTTTACTTTGCTCCGCAACCTTAGTAAAAAAAAAAGAAAAAACAAAGCCAAAAAAACAAACAAAACATAACACAAAACAATCACAAAATTAAACATTATTAAATAAACAAAAAATAAATCCACTGAATTAAATCAAAATTTAATTTATAATAATAAAAATAAGAAAAAAACCCGAATAAAAAATTAGAGACAGTGACTCTTATAGTGCGCGAAAAGTGCATGTAAAAAAAAAAAGAGAAAGAAGAAGAAAAAAAGAGAGAAAAAAAAAAAAAAAAATTGAAAATAAAATAAGTGTTCAACGTTCGCCGCCGTGCGGCCGACGTCGCTCGCACAGTGTTACCGAATCGATCCAACAACAAAATGCTCTGCTGAACCTTCACTCGGTGACGTCAGGCAAGCTTTCCCGCACACCACAGCAAACAAATGCAGCAAATGCACTACCCTTTCTGCCTACAAGCTCCAATACTCCCTGCTCGATCGCAGTAAGTACGCCAACTAATACTTTTGCTAGTCCTAAGTACACAGCTACAACGTCAACGGTTTCTGCTCTTATTGCGAGCCTCACCTCTTCAAAAACAACAGCATCACTGCAAAACGAAGAAACAACCGACATACTGACAAACACTAAGTCAGAAGAAGAATACAGCAGACAAAAAGAAGCCGAAATTGCTGCTCAAACCGCTGCTCAGAGCTCAGCCGTGCGCTCTACTCAAGTGAATGCTAGCGCCGCTGCCGCTATAGCAAAAAACGTTGGCGTCCACGAAAAGCAAAAGGGGTCGGCAGTGCAGACAGGCATGGATCGCTACGTCAACATCAAGCGGAAATTGAGTCCCCAAAAAATGCAAGGACAGAAGGCTCTAAAAGTATTGAAACCCAATGCAACAACGAGCACTGCTACTAGCCCAAGCCAAAATAGATTTGCGCTGCTTGCTAGCAAAGATGATAATGAATCATCTACACAAAACCCCATCAAAAAAATTAAGCCTCCCCCAATCTACTTGCGTGAGGAATGTTCCAACGCTCTAGTAGCAGCTATCGCTCGTTCCATTGGCAGCAGCAACTTTCACGTTGTTTCCATTAAAAGGGGTAACGTGAAAGAAACTAAAATACAAATTTATACGGAAATCCACTATCGTACCCTGGTGAACCACTTTGATGCACTCAAAAAAAGCTACTATACCTACCAGCTTAAAGCAAGCAAAGGTTTAGTGGTAGTAATAAAAGGCATCGAGCCCTCACTTGACCCAGCAGAGATCAAAGGCGCTCTGCAAGCTGCAGGTTTTCCAACGAAAACCGTTTTTAATATTAAAAACAAACAAAATATTCCGCAACCCCTATATCGCATTGAGCTTAATCCTTCAGCTAACTCCCAAAAACAAAAAAAGAACGAGGTCCACCCAATATACAATCTCCAATTTTTGCTACACCGCAAAATTTCGGTCGAAGAGCCTCATAAGCGGAAAGGACCGGTTCAATGCTCTAATTGCCAAGAATTCGGACACACGCAAAACTATTGCACATTGCACCCCGTGTGCGCTACATGTGGAGATCGGCATTCTTCGAACTCTTGTCAAGTTGATCAAGACAACCCTGATGTAAGAAAATGCAGCAACTGTGGTGGTAACCACAAAGCGAGATATCGTGGATGCCCGATCTACATGGCAATAAAAAAAAAAGACCAACCCAAGCGGAAAACTCATCAAGAAGTTCCGAACTTCCTGCCGAGCCAGCAAGGGCCAGCATCAGCTGCTCTTCCTCCCAAAGCATTTTCATATGCTGACGCAGTAAAGTCTAACACTGCGACCCAAGCTCAAGCATCTCTTGCGACAGCAGCACATCCTGGTCGTACTCCTATGACTATTTCGTACGCTGACGCTGTCAGGTCGAACACTGCAGTACACCCTCAAGGTGCCATATCAAATTTGGAATCAATGATCTCAAATTTGACTAACTGCATGATGCAGTTCACTTCAACTGTGCAATCAATGCTGCAAGAGATGATGCGGACTCAAAGCCAACTCATGCAAATTCTTATTGCAAAGAAATGAGTGTCCTAAAAATTTGTCATTGGAATGCTAACGGCATTCGACAACACAAGCTTGAAATTCAAACATTTCTTGAATTACATTCAATTGACGTAATGCTCGTCAGTGAAACCCACCTCACAAGCAAAAATAATTTTACTATTAAAAATTATACGTTTTATGGCACTCATCACCCAGATGGAAAGGCACACGGCGGCACCGGCGTTTTGATCAAAACTCGAATAAAACACAATTTAATGGATGAATTTTCCCAAAATTACTTACAAGCAACGTCTATCTCATTGCATTATGGTAACAGCATTATCGCTTTAAGTGCAGTTTACTGCCCACCGAGATTTTCTGTTACTGGTACACAATTTTTAGAGTACTTCCAAAAGCTTGGCAACAAATTTATAGCAGCTGGGGACTATAATGCTAAGCACCCACACTGGGGCTCTAGATTAATTAACCCTAAAGGGCGACAACTATATTCAATTATAATAAATAGTCGTGAAAATTTTGACTGTATTTCAACAGGTCAACCCACTTACTGGCCTTCCGATTTGCAAAAAAAACCCGACCTCATTGATTTTGCAGTCAGCAAAAACTTTGATCGTAGCGAATTACATGCTGAACCCAGCTTCGATTTGTCATCCGACCATTCCCCTGTTATAATTACAATGATGGGCTTGCCCACATTCACCGAAAAACCCGGCAGAATTGTAACAAATAAAACCCACTGGCTTAAATACAAAAAATATATAAGCTCGCATTTGAACGAGAACTCTATACTCCGAAGCGAATGTGATATTGATGATGCCGTAACAGAGGTAAACAATATCATGATATCGGCAGCAGTTCATGCAACCCCAAAAATAATCAGCAAGCCAAAAGAACCTCGAAGATATACTTCAAGCGAGATCGAAACTCTTGTACGAGAAAAAAGACGCCTACGAAGGGAATGGCAGCGACAACGTTCACCCACCGCGAAAGTTAACTTAGTGCAAGCGACTAAGCGCCTGAGAGAAGCTCTTGATAATGATCTGAAAACTAATCTAGAAAATTACACTCGAAATTTGAGCCCGACAGCGGAATCAAACTATTCTCTTTGGAAAGCAAATAAAAAGATGAAGACACCCAAAACAAACGTAGCACCACTGCGTACTAACACTGGAAGCTGGGCTAGAAAGGACGAAGAAAAAGCGCATGTATTTGCTAAATATCTCGAAAACGTTTTTAAGCCCAACCCACGCACTAACGCTTTTCAATTTCCCAAAATGAACCCTCGATCAATCGAAAATATAGGCGAATTTCAGCACAAGGAGATCAAGTTTATCATTGGCGAGCTAAACACAAAAAAGGCCGCAGGCTTTGATCTTATAACCCCACAGATGGTGCAACAACTCCCCACTGTAGCAACAAGATTAATCCTCTTCATATTCAACGCAATATTGAGGCTAGGATATTATCCTAGACCCTGGAAAATTTCGAACATAATTATGATCCCTAAGCCAGGAAAAGACCTATCACTCCCATCATCATATCGGCCAATTAGCTTGTTGCCAGTACTCTCAAAAGTCTTTGAAAAATGTCTCTTAGCGAAAATTTTACCACCCTTACAAATCTCTGGAGCTATTCCCCAGCACCAGTTTGGTTTTCGTAAAAGCCATGGCACCATTGAACAGGTAAACAGAGTTACCACCGAAATCAGAAACGCATTTGAAAAAAAGAAATACTGTTCCGCCATATTTCTGGATATCTCGCAAGCCTTTGATAAAGTATGGCACTCTGGCTTAATGTTTAAAATTAAACATAGCCTTCCCGAAAACACTCACAAAGTCCTACAATCCTACCTCTCTGAAAGGAAGTTCAAAATCAAATATGGAACACACACGACATATGAATATGACATTTCAGCAGGTGTACCCCAAGGTAGTGTCCTAGGGCCCCTGCTATACCTGATTTACACGGCTGATCTGCCTGTATCCCCAGAACTCTTCACATCTACATTTGCAGACGATACAGCAATTTTGTATGCACACAGCGATCCTGTGGTCGCCTCTCGAGTTCTTAATAATCATCTTCATACTGTTGAAGACTGGCTTGCGAACTGGAGAATAAAAGTAAATGACAGCAAATGCACCCACATAACTTTCACGCTGCGTCGCGAGACATGCCCTCCAATTATGCTTAATAACACACGAGTTCCACAGGCCAATGAAGTGAGATATCTAGGCATTCACTTAGATCGCCGACTCACATGGCGCAAGCACATTGAGGCAAAACGCACCCAAATGAAGCTGAGCGCCCAAAAACTGCACTGGCTACTCAACAGTAAGTCAAGATTGCGGCTCGAACACAAAGTGCTTCTTTATAACGCAACACTTAAGCCTATATGGACTTATGGCTCCCAGCTCTGGGGAAAAGCCAGCAACTCTTTATTAGACATTATACAACGCTCACAGTCCAGAATTCTTCGGACTATAACTGGTGCTCCATGGTTTATAAAAAACGAAAACATACATAAAGACCTTTGTACCCCGATGGTCAAAAACGAGCTTATCTCATTAAGCCGCAAATATTGCACTCGGTTGTCCCAACATCCGAACCCACTAGCTAGAAATTTGTTGCTAACAAACAGCTCCTCAAGGCTAAAAAGGCGTGACTTGCCATCACTGTCTCACAACTAAGCCCCCTCTAAATTTTTGAAAAAAAAAATTTTTTTTTTTTTTTTTTTGTTGTAACTTTTGTAACAAAAAAATCCTCCTGGAAACCCATCTATGGATTCATCATACGGAAAGGCAGCCCAGTTCACGCGTTGGCGTGGACTGAAAAGCATATAATATTAATAAATATTTTTTAGTTTTAAGATTCATTCACTTGTTGTTAGTTCATAGGATATGAAGATGCAATAACAAAAAACCGTTTAAAAAAATAAAAAAAAAAAATAAAAAAACTTTTAGCTTAAATCGAGCATTTTCAGCTGCCTTGGAGCTCTCTCTTTCTCTCTGTCTCTCTCTCACTTTGTATTTCTCTATCTGCTTGTGTGCGTGTGAATGAGACTGCAATTATGGTGCTTTCCGTTTTTACGCTTAAAAGTTCATGACAGCGAGATTTAATAGCGTATTATACACTCGAGCTCATTAGTGCAGCTACTTAAGTTGTTTGAACTAATGCAAGGATTCCGAAGCGAAATAAGGAATATGAGATTGAGATAAAACGAAATAAATGTCATCTGCTGCTATTTTCTAGAGCTGCTCTCTAATATCCCTTTTTAGTGGGGATGTTCTTGTATACCAAAAAAAGAAAAAAACCCAAAATCAAGAAAGAAAGAAATCTTTCTCTGAAAGTAGCAAATCTGTTAAATAGAAGCAGGAGATGACAGAGTGACATTGACAGAGAATCAGATAGCCATTAGGACGAAACAGAGGCGGGAGAAATGCATTTAAGCAGTTCGTAGTGAACCTTAGAGAACTTAAGAGCGCACATCATTTTGTTTGCTTAAAAAATCTTTTATGTCTTTATTGTTGTCTTTATTATAATATATAGATTTAAAAAAAAAAGGAAGTAACAAAATCAAGACAAACTAAAATCGGTGAAAAGCCATAAAAGGACTTAAGCAATAAAACGATATTACTTCAGTCTGAATGCAATTTAAATGATTCAACTGCATACATGTTTGTATGGTTGAATATGTGGATAGCTTTGGTAATTCACGTTTATAGCTGTAATCAATGACAACTGCGACTTAAATAGACAAATACGCAAGACTGTCGGAGCATATCCAGGATGGCGTTCAAACGGAAAACTTCGCTTGTTTGTTCAGCCACACGCGCGTCAGACACACGTCATGACTGTTTGCTGTAATTTAGTCGGCTAACATTATTATTATTTATTTTTATTTCTTTTTTAATTCAATGGTAGACAGATTTTCTTGATTTTGTAGACTGTCTGCTCGAAAGTCATAAAGTTCATTGGTGTCTGAAAATCGAGCTTTTCATATCTAATGAACACAATCGATGAACTCTCATGCCGGTGCACCTGAATTTCAAAAAGCTATTTATCATAATTTTTTTTTTGTTTTTTTTTTTTTTTTTTTGTTTGGAATAATTTGCAATACAGCTTAATAGCAAAGTAAGTAACGATCAAGTCATGAACTTGTTGCAAACATCTGAAATATTTGAAAAATGATATGCGACAAAGTTAACAAAAGTTCGCACAGTTGTCAGCGTTTAATGAACTTTTGTTAAATGAGCAAATGAAAAATGATTGTAACAAATGAAGTATTTTCAATATTTTTATATTTTCTATATTTATAAATTAAGAGTTATGGGAATCTTAAGCAGACGTTCCTTCATAAATTCTCCCATTATTTTGTATGAATTATTTGCTTTGTTCCTTCTTGTTGACTTCAATTGAATTGAATGCAAGAGATTTGCCTTTAATTTTCACAAAGACTCCATAGATTTAGGGTAATTTTATTCAACGAAGAATATCTTTCTCCTACCTGCTTTTTCCATAACTAAATCTTTTATTCTATTTCCCTTTCGGAGATGAAAATAGAAATCGTTTAATAAATTTTTTCGATTTAATGCATCGGTAAAACATTCATAATATCGAAATTGCTTTTATTGTTTCTCATACCGAATTCATTTCAAAGAAATTACTTCAATCAACTGATTCAGTTCATTCAGCCTCGAAGTAAGTGTTGCCAGTATTTTGGCGCCGATTTTGCCTCAGATATTTGAAAAAAAAAAAGTCTTCTTGTCACTTTTTATGTAGAAAAATTATTACGAAAAATCTCTTTAAAGTATTTTTTTCAAAATGAAAACGAAAAAATTCCTCAAAATGGAAAAAATTCTTGAATCTGGCATCACTCTGGCCTCACATCAGCTTACACAAGCACCATATCAGATTAGGCTTGTGCAATCAGTCGTTGACAGAATATTTTCGGAAAGCTAACAGCTCACAGTACCTTTATCAAAGCTAGAGAACGAACACGATTATGAAAACGAACAGGAACAGGAACAACAAAAGGCGGCTAAGCCAAAAGTCTTTGTCGCAAAGAATATCCTCCTTTGCAATCCGCCTTTGTTAAGGGAGAATTAAGACGCTCGGCTATGCTACATGCGGGCTTCTCAAAATGGTTGCAATTGGATTTGTACGGCAAGGGCATTGTTGTCGCAAGCGACTTGACAAACTGATATGAGCTAGATATGACATCATAATGATATCAAACTGAAAGAGTTCTAATTTACTTTATAGCGAAAATTCGATCCTATAATAAACTTGTGACATGAATGAAAAGAGCAATTCATTTTTAAGCCTATTATTTGGATATTTCTAGGCCTAGGTTAGGTTAGGTAAATGTGGGTGCCACTCTGAAGGTCGACACACTTAGGTTTCCTTTGTGATACCAAGAAAATTGCTAAACCAAAGAGAAAAACAGGAAAACTAAACAACATCCACGACCTGAGCTGCGAGTCGAACCCAGGGCCTCTTACTACGTAAATTGACATCTACGGCACCAACTACGGCACAGAGGCCTTCATTCTAAGCCTAAAATTTATATAAACTTTTCAACCCTTAAATGCATAACGGAACATTTTTTCCCCCACATAAGTGTGACGATTTTTAAATGTGCCGAAAAGTCAATTGCGGACAAGTTTGTCTGTTATGCGTTAAAGGGTTAAAATAACATAAGCGAAGCGACTATTTTGTTCAAAGCTCGCATTGAATTTTCGTCAAAGTATTTTCATCAAATCTCTCTCGGTGATCCTGTTCAAATGTATCTAAAATTCTCCAGCATTGAATAAGTTCTACATGGCATATTGATTTTCACAGAAACACTTACGCCGCACAGTGGGTTGAATGGACCCCAAAACGAGGATTAATTCAAAAAAATCAAATTGAGTTTTCATAAACAGGTACCAATGGCATCACAAATTAGTACTTTTTTTGATTAATTGTTTATTAACGCAACACTTCTCTGTCAAAAGTCACTTTTTGGTAAGCGTTTCCCACGAATTGGAAAAAAGTAATTTTTTGCATTTTCATTTAAAAATTTGAAAAGGAAAATACTTTTTTTATAAATATTACGGCATGGAACCTTCAACTTCAGGTAATAATCTTTGTGTGGGAAAAAAATTTTTTTTTTGTTTGTGTATTTTTTTTTTTTCAAAAAGAGACAAAAAATTTCCATCCATTTTTCAAGTTCATGAAGACTTTCAAAAGTGAATTGCGCCGAATTGGGTAAAAGTGATTATCAGGGCTCGGATTTTGTTGACTTTTATAAATATGAAGCATACTTTATGGAGTAAAATTTTTGTTCAACTCACATAAAGTTAGGATTCAAATCGATTTTAAACTTCAATAAGAATTTTTTTGAAGTTAAAAAACCGGTTTG
Organism: Chlorops oryzae; assembly: GCA_020466095.1. Taxonomy (NCBI): domain Eukaryota; kingdom Metazoa; phylum Arthropoda; class Insecta; order Diptera; family Chloropidae; genus Chlorops; species Chlorops oryzae. The sequence goes on from CM035806.1 coordinate 31,766,620, forward strand.
AAGTTCAACTTCGCTTAATTTGTTCACAAAATGTTTGAAAGAAAAATTTTTGCTCCATAAAGTATGCTTTAAATTTATAAATGCAACAAAATCCGAGCCCTGGTGATTATAAAAATATAAAATTATGAGTTTTTTATTTTAAAACACAAAATAAAATATTGCGCATTTTTGCGTGAACTTAAGAAAAAACAGTGTTTTTGAAACAACTCGCATCAAAAAAATTGTTTTTTGCATTAAATTGCTTCACTCGTATGAGACGTATACGTAATGCAACTGCCTACAATTTTTTTTGTAAATAACATTGCTCATACGTCAACTTTGAAAAATTTTAATTATAATTTATTTTTACCAAGAAATAGCAATTAAATATTGTTGAAAATTTGTTTTTTAAGTAAGTAATGCATAGCTAAAAATACAGAAATCTTAAAATGTCGCTAAGACGTTGGGCTGAATTAAGCCTCGTTTTGGGGCCGATTCAATCCACTGTGCGCCGTATAAACGTTGAATATAAGTACAGCACAATGTACATGAAATGTATTACTTAGAGAAGTAATAAAATATTAAAATAATTGAAAAAGGCAAAAGGGGCTTTTATGAATTTGACAGCAAAACTTTCTTTTTCTTCACGTTCCGTTTGAAGAAATACACCTTGTGGCTTAGCCAGCTCGGTAGAACTTTCGTTTAAGACCCCTTTTTTCACATTTGGATTCTATTCATCTGTTTATATTACATTCGGCTTTTTTTTCTGCATTCCCATAAATTATTCATGAACGTACGTTGAAAGCTTTGTCACACTTGTGTAAAAATGGTAAAAATGGAATTCTGCTGGTGCACAAAATTTACTAAGGATAGGAAGCATATGTTATTTTATGGAAAAATTGTCTTTATTAAAGAGCAATAACATGACGTTCGGCGTTCATAAAGAAAAATTAATTGTAAATTTATCATTAAGTTTTGCGAATTTCCTATTGTTGCTGTATTTTTTAAGCTTTACGGTTACTTTTTTATACAGATTTTAATCATCGAACTTTCATAACAAAACTCAAATAATCATAAGATTTTTTACAATTCATAGGAAAGCCTCAATCGAACCATGCATCAAACCAATAATTTATGGCATAGTTTGAGGGGCAATATGAACATACAAAATGAAAAAAAATAAACAAACAAATATTTGGAAGTTACACAGAAAATGTATTTCTGAAACCGCGATTTTTCGTTTCTACATCCCACACCGAAAGTTTTTACTATGTGTGTGTGTGTGTGTGTGTGTGTGTGTGTGTGTGTGTGTGCAATCATTGCCAAGACCGACAACTCATTCATTTCCTACCGATGTGTCTAAGGGGAAGAACATAAATTTTTCAACAGCCTAAAAGTTTGGCGTAAAGAAATTTCCTGTGATTTATTCGTTTTGCCGGCATTTGCTATTTTAAGGATTTATTTGCTGTTCCGCTATTTAACATGGGATTAGTTCAATCAAAAGTAACTTTTGCGTTTACACAGTCAGGGTAATTTTTTAAATTGTGCGTTTAATAATCGGTAAAGAGTGAAAAATACGAATTAAATATGTATTTATTTATTTGCCCCCACAAACGCTCTGCTATATATGTATGTATGTATAACACAATGCTACAAAAAAAATTTTTTTTCATACACTTTTTTTCTAATGGTTATTTTATGTTAGCTTAGGGCTCCCTCATTCCGTTTTTCAAAAATAAAATTGCAGTTTTTTGCTTATAACTTTCACATTTTTCATCCGATCATCGAGTTCTGCGACTTAAAATGTTCGTTACGGTTCTCGCAAAAACTGTTTTGCCTAATATTGTGATAATTTGCACTGCTTGCTAAGATATGGCTCGATAGTTGAATGAAAAAAGTAAAAATATGAGCGAAAAATGGCCTTTCTGATTTCATAGCAGCCACAATTATAGTCGCAGGCTGGCGTTTTGGCACTTAAAATTTGCGCATGGTCTCCACCTTTCCAAATTAGGTCTATGCGCTTAGCTCTCTTATACGGTTATTATTGAGTTATATGGGGCAAAGTAGAGAAAATTGACTTTTTTCACATTTTGGGCCATATCTCGGAAACGCTACTTAAATCCATCAAACCAATGACCTTTTTGGAATGAGGGAGCCCTAAGCTAACATAAAATAACCATAAGAAAGAAAGTGTCGAAACGCTGTAGCATTGTGTAATGAACAAAATAGTCGGAACTATATTATAAGCTCTCGCTTTTATTTCTATCGATTAGAAGCCAGCAAACATTTGTAGTCCTAAATGAGTCATTTATGAATCCTTAATCGGAGTGTGACCCCTCATAATGAGCTCATTTAAGAGTCCCAAATGAACGTGCGAAGTTCGTCCTACATAAGTCCGAAGATATATACCGAAGGAGCCCATATTAGAGCCGTATTAGACTCCTTGAATTTTATTATTTTTCTTTTCTTTTTTGCTTCATATTTCAGACTCATTTCGGACTCATACTTCTGAGCACTCCGAATATGTTTGCTGGAAAAGAAGAAAAAAAAAAGGCGTTTATACGAATGGATTCATGTGTCTGTGTGGCTCACACTACTCTATTCTGCCCAGTCTACTAACAGTCCAAGTTAAAAAAAAAAAAAAAGATTCACGCACTACCGAATCCCACGTCCAACTGACAAGCGCTGATAATGACGTCAGGAACAGTCCGAATACAAAAGAGGCAGAGACACAAAATGCTTATGAATATTAAGCCGCAAGGTTATTTGGCTTTTGTAAAGCATAGAAATCCTAAACGAGCTTTGCATCGTTAAAGGCAAAAACAAGAAGAGGAATCAAAAAGAATCGGAAAAGAAATTCAAATAAATCTTGGAATAGAGAGGAGGCGGCTTAATGCAGCAAAAACCGTTTGAAATGAAATTTTATTTGACGCTCAAGTGCTGAAAGCCGCAAGCGGATTAATTTTATGGTAATCATTGAGGACTACAGCAAGAATCTCGAATACTCTCACTTTGATTCCGAGCTATGTACAGTCAAACTTCTATAGCTCGAATTTTCATTAGCTAAATCTGCATATAATTGCGACAGGCCATAGCGACGCATGAGCAATGTTTTCTTTAAATTATTCATACGTAGTTTTATTGTAGTTTTATTTATTTTATTTCTTTTTAAATATCAATTTTCAAAAGCTTTAAAAAATTTGTGTCTGTAAAGTAAATTTACGGACGATAGTTTTACGTGATAACGTCATAAGAAAACACTCATTATGTACATACATAAAAGCGAGCATTCAAATATCACGTTTTTGTCGATTTTTGAAACTCCCTCCCCTTATACTTATTAATTTAAAAGTTTGAAAATAAGTCTCGTTTTGTAATTTTTTTTGGCGATTTTTAATAAAAGTATAAACTAGAAAATAATAAAAAATTTTTTTAAATTAAAATTGCATATGAAAGTTTCAAAATCAATTTCCTAAATATTTGATGGTAGATCTACCACTATTTTCACTTTCTACCACGCTAGGTCCAAATCTACCGCTTTTTTTTACTTATTTATGCCTTTGTTTTATTTATTTTATGATCATTTAGATTAATTGAGAGCATACAAATTGTGCTTCAATGTTATGAGTTATTTAAAAATATGTTGGAAGCTTCCTATTGTGAAGAATGTTGTTGAGAATGGCAGTATTGACGCTTAACGACATCCAATAAATATTGATACACTTTTTTATAATAAGATAAATTACCTAAAAATATGTATGTAAGTTTCCCAATTTTCCATATGATCAGAAGTGATATACTGTATTACTATTTTAAACAATTTTAAATCTACAACTTTTTATACGAATCTACCCCTTTTTCTTTAAAAATCTACCTCCTTTAAAAATTTTCAAGTCCGAGCACTGATCCCTGCCTTTGTTTTAAAAATGTTTTCAGGCCCTGTTTATACAAAATTAAATTTTTACTTGGCTCAGTACAGATCGTTAAGGTGCAGAGTATGATGATGTAGCAATTGTTCTTTGCAAAAATTAATCTGCACAATTTATATGAGTGCATGAATAAATTGCAAGACTACTTTGTTACGTCTTATATATTCATCCGCATACTGCTTATGAGAATTGTAGGTTGAAGTAATGTAACCAAAGACTGTATATGGTAACTTCTAATATGTCCAAGGCTGTAATTATAACGAAGCTAAAGCTGAAGCCTAGGCTGTCATGTGTTTGTTGTAATTTGTTGTTGCGTAAATACAACAAAAACATGACAGCTTCACACTAATTGCAGCTTAACGCTCATACAAACGAACAGCGACACGAAAATTTTAAAAATTTCGATAGATAATGCAGAGCGAGTGAAAATATTTTGTTGCTCTGTTATTTTCTTTAAAAATACAGGATTCAGAAATTTGTCTTTGTTTTTCAAATTTGTTTGTTCAAATATCCAAAGAGTTTGTAATGCTAAAACAGGATATAATGTACTCTTTCGTTGCTTCTAAAAATCAAACATTGAAAGCATGAAATCGAGGAAAGAAAGACAACGTTCTTTATGAAGATAACGCAAAAGCTAGGGATTCGTAGAAGCGATCGCGGCAAGAACAAAACAATTGGACTTCTCGCCTCAACACATTGAGAAGTAGAGCTGGAGAAACAATCGATAGCCCTATCGATACTATCGATGGTTTCAAACTATCGAAAACGTAGATGGTTTTTGAAGACTATCGATAGTTTTGATTCATGGACATTTACTTTAGTATTGGAAAGGTGGTGCTGGCGGTGACAGAGGGCTTTCTTTTTTTTGAAATGGACAGATTCCTAAAAATGCTTTAATTAAGATTAGGGCGAGCCGCTCGAAAATTCATCTTTCGATTATCAAAATTATCGATTGTCAAATTTATCGATAATCGAAACTATCAATGATGATGGAGATGATGTTGGTGATGATGATGGTGATTATGGTGGTGATGATGATTATAATGGTGATGGTGATGATGATGGTGATGATAATGGTGAGGTTCGTAATGGTGATGATGATGGTGATAATAATGGTGAGGTTCGTGATGATGGAGATGATGGTGATTATGGTGATGATGATGGTGATGATGATGTTGCTGATGATGGTGATGATGATGATAATGGTGATTATGATAGTGATGGTGAGGTTCGTGATGATGATGGTGATGGTGAGGTTGGTGATGATAATGGTGAGGTTGGTGATGAATATGGTGATGATGGTGATGATGGAGATGAATGGAGGTGATGGAAATGATGGAGATGATGGTGATGATGGCGATGATGGTGGTGTGATGATGGTGATGATGGTGATGATGGTGATGATGATGGTGATGATGTGATGGTGATGGTGCTGATGATGGTGATTATGATGGTGATGATGATGGTAATGATGATGGTGATGATGATGGTGTTGATGATGGTTATGATGATAGTGATGGTGATGATGAGTGATGGTGATGATGATGGTGAGGTTGGTGATGATGATGGTGATTATGATGGTGATGATGATGGTGATGGTCAAGTTGGTGATGATGGTGATGATGGTGACGTTGGTGATAATGATGGTGAGTTGGTGATGATGATGGTGATGATGATGGTGTGATGATGGTGCTGATGATGGTGATTATGATGGTGATGATGATGGTAATGATGATGGTGATGAGTTATGGTGTGATGATGGTATGATGATAGTGAGTGGTGATGATGTGATGGATGTGATGGTGATGATGGTGTTGATGGTGTTAATGGTGATGATGGTGTTGATGGTGAGGTTGCTGATGATGGTGATTATGATGGTGAGGTTGGTGATGATGATAGTAATGATGATGGTGATTATGATGGTGAGGTTAGTAATGATGGTGATGATGGTGATGATGGTGATGATGGTGTTGATGGTGATGATGGTGTTGATGGTGATGATGGTGATTGATGGTGATGATGGTGATGATGGTGATGATGGTGATGATGGTGATGATGGTGATGATGATGGTGATGATGATGGTGACGATGACGGTGATGATGACGGTGATGATGACGGTGTTGATGACGGTCATTGTGATGATGATTATGACTTACGCACGTTCTTGCTTCATTACGTCTCGAAAAACCTTCAGAAATTCGGCGAGTCTTAAGTGTCCTATTTTACAAACCAAATGAGAATTATAGGCATCATGCTAACATTTTGTTCTATGCACTGAAGCCAGAACGAGTGGGTTTTCCGCTTTGATGGAATTTTTAGATTTTACCTTTAACCAAAAAGCACCTCAAATGTTTACAAGGAATTTTTAGTGATCACTTTCCTAAAGAAAAGAGAAATAAAGAGATTTTTTTCAATATCCAAGGGAAAAGAGTCACCAAAATACAGCCTAGCATCAGTGCAGGTTACAAAGTATGGAGAATCGAGTAAGAAAGGTTTTAGATTTCGGCTTCTTGTATATTACCACGTGGTATTAAATGAGGAGGGATACTTATGCACAGTATTTTATTAAATTATTATAGGAACACCATTAATTTTTAAAATTTAAACTTTCAAATTGTGGATATTTAAATGTTAAACAGCTCAAACATGCTTAATTGAAATCCCTAGCAATTTTCCAATAAAATAAGTTTACATTTTAAAATAAATCTTCCGATAGTACTATCGATATTTTCGATTTATCAGAAATCTATTGAGAAATGTTTTTCATTCTGATTGTTTTTCGGCAGTCCCGCGTTTGTCCATCGATTGCGTGACATGTGTGAATTTGTGTGTGCGCCCATAGCCATACGTAAATTTGTATTTGGACGTTGTGTACCTTTTGCATATTTTCGCCTTGTCTGCTTGTGAAGAGACGATTGAGACGATTTTCTTCCTTATGAGAGCGAACTCTCTGCTCTAAACCGGTTTGTACTTTTGTGGTGTGTTTTGAGTGGTTTTTGAGTGAGGGATGTTTGGAGATGTGGTATGGGAATTTTCTGCATTATTTTAATACGCGAGTGCTTATGTTAAGAGCTGTATTTTTGGTTTTTTAACCACTAGTCTAAAAGGTCCCGTTACTGAGTAAATGCACTTTAAAAGAGGATACATTTTGCAAAAAAAAAAAAACACAAAAAATTTTTCACAGTTTAAGATACAAACAAAATCATAAAAGATAAAAACTAAAATGTTTCTCGGACCTTCTAATGAGTTGAAATGTTAACTCATTACTTCCCAGCCATGAAAAATAACAAAATTTTTTGATAAAATTGCTTCGAAATGAGTTAGTTTATTGTTTGGTAAAATTTTATTTATCTCTTATGACCAATCGAGATGCTAAAAGGATTTATCTCCAGCCAGAAAGATTTCTGAAATATTTTGATTAATCCAAAAAATATTGTTTTCATTAATACTTCACACCCTCTTTAGGCCTTTTCTACTTCAAACTAGAAGAAGTAAGATACATATAAATTGTTTTGTATTATATAATTTGTTTTAATAAAAAATGTACTCATTGAAGCTGTCGCCTTTTGAAAACCACAAAATAGCAACTCACTTCAAAAACTCAAAATTCATCTGCAAATTTAAGTTTCTAAGAACTCGAAATGCTAGCAGAAAAACCATTTCGAAAAATCTGTGTAAAAAAAAATTCAAAAATGATGTGTCCTAAAAAATATGTGGAAGGTAATGGGTAAATTTAAAATTTTTCTTAAATCCTCCCTTTACTGCCCTTTTTTGAAGCGCATAAATGTGCTTTGTATGTACATATGTATGTACTTACTTGTAAAGTGAGTCATATGTCTCCTCGACGGATTAAATTTCTCAGCTGCGAATTGCAATAAAATCGTTAAGATGTTAGTAAAACCGCAGGCGGAAACATTACACACAACTCAGATAGTGCGAAGTGCGAAGTAACGGTTTATTAATTGACTGTTTGTGCCATATAAACACGAACCGCAAACAAACAAAGCACGTCAACGCACAGTGGTTCAAGTTCATAAATTTTTTGAACAAAATTAAAAGGGGTTGTTGCACAGCAATGAAACTTCCTTCACATAGTTCAATCGGTAATACTAAGAACATTTGAAAGATTCATCAAAATCGGCCACGCCCACCACCCACCTCCCATGCACTCCAAAAAGGTTTTTTCCTAATATTGTATAAATATACATAAATGTCATCCAACGTTACTTCTCCTTTTCGTTCGTGCACAAAAGCTTTTACCATTTTTATATAATTTTTTTTTTTCGACCTAACATAAGCTTAGTTATAATACGAAAATTGTAAACTTTACCCTAAAGGTATGCAGTACTTTTCCCCCAAATTTCAACTAATTTTCAAGCTTCTTTTCACATAAAAATTCAAATAACTTGAAAAGTACCACAAAATTTTCTTCACATCGATTAAAGATTTGTCCGTATTTCATTTCTCAATAATTCGAAGGCAAATGACGCATAATGAGAACATAGTTTTCGTCGATGCAATGGAAGAAAAAATATTTTCTCAAGGTTTCTCTGTTTCAAACTTTTGAATTTTTCACTCTAATGAACTGATTCTTCCACTAGTTTAACAAAAACATAATGTTTTTTCATAAAATGCTGCGTTCTTTATATTGAAACATTCCTTTATAAGAAAGAATCCTTAAAAAAAATCAAAATGAGTGGGCCAAAAAACAGATTTTTTCACTAAAATACCACATTGTTGCCAACGTAACAATTGATATTGCTTTGGGGCCTGGCGTATATGTTTTGATTGGTTGAGCAATTAAAAAATTTAAAATTTGATTGCATTCGGAATAAATTAAAGCTTTGCAAAAAGGAATTTTATTTTTAGAATTTCCATATCGCGTTCATAAAATATTCTCATTGCTTAAATTGACATAGGGCAAAAATGAATTTTAAGTACCTGTGAGCTCCTTTCAACAAGAATAAAAGAATTTTTTCCCAAACTCTTTAAAAATATATAAATTACATATTAGCAGCAAAAAATGTTAGGGTTTCTCCTTAAAATACCCCAAATTTGATAGTACTCCTTTATCCCTTATAACCGGAAATATACACAATAAAAGAAGGACTTACAGATAGAGAGTTTAAATTATGAAACAAAAGTTTTCTTCCAATTTGGCCTTTTGTATAACAACAGCCTTTGCTGCCAGTGAAACGGAAAAGACAATTTTCAAATTACCCAAAAAGGTAATTTTAAGAACGTTGTGCCAAAGGGAATAGCTGCAGATAAATGAAGGAAAGTACGAAGGAAAAATAAAAGAAAAATAGAATAAGACGGAGGAAAGAAACACAAACATTTACTAAATTGCAAACTCATCTTCCACAATTGTTCGTCCTTTTTGTTTCACATTTTTGTAGGAAGCTCCTGGAGTCGCTTCGACTTCATTTCGATGCCGCTTAAAGGAAGAATAATACACTTCAAGAATTTCATATTTCATATTTTTGCACGAAAGTAAGGGAAAATAAACTTTAACGTTTCAGCTTTTGGGCATAATATCGTGCATTGTGGGTTCCAAGAAACGTTAAGATCAAAACCAAAGAAACATTGATTTAAAAAATAAGCTTTTTAAAGAATAATGCAGCTGTGGCTTGTGGAAGGAATAAAACAAAAAAAAAACCAAAAAAAGAAAAAAAATACAAAAGCTTGTCAATTTCTTTTTCCTCCGGGGAATTTTACATTTTTACAAGCCGATTATGGTATGATTTTGTCCTGAGCAACGACGTGTTCTCTTTATCGTTTTATTCAATGAACGCTTTCATCGGATTCACCTTATGTAAGCAGTCAGGTGGCATGTGGAAAGGCTTAAAAGTCCTGCCATTGCCATTGTTACTGCAATCCGTTTCGATGCACAATGTTTTCACTGAACATTTAAAGGAAATTGTCTTTCTTGTGACCATTATACGCTCTTGTTGCAGTTTTTTTTATATTTTTTTTTTTGTGTGAACGACCATCGCGGTGCACTATTTATTCCATTTAAAATGTTCACAGCTCCATACTTTGTCTGTAATGGTCGACTTAAAGCGGTGTGTATTCTTCTTCAAAAGCATAAGCAATTAAGAACTAAAATCTTCACAATTCAGTTGAGCAATGAAATTCACGTTTAAAGACCTCAAGAATATTACGTATCAATATCGAGCCAAAGCGTTGCTTCGCTGAAGAAGCAAGTCAACTTACTTTGATAACGAACAAAGGATGCTTGGGAGGTCAATTGCTTTGATTATTTTGCAGCTTCGAATTGCATAGTTAAAATGTTTATTAACGAAAAGCCTTGTGCTTTAACCTTTTCATTTTATATTCATTAAATTCGGATTTGATTCAATTTACCACATACACCGAAAAAAATCCGCAGGTAATATTGAAGAAATGGGCTGCGTTATTGAAGAAACGGCAATAAAAATAAAGCTAACTAAAAAAAAAACAATCAATATGAATAAAGACGATATTCAATATGAAGAAATTCAAATCAGGAAAAAAATTTCGTTATATTGAAGAAATATCTTCATATCTACGAAATTATTTTAGTCAAATTTCTTCAAGTATATTATCCTGCTTCGTTATATTGAAGAAATTTCTTCATATCTACGAAAATAATTATTGATATTGAATAAACTTCTTCAATATTACGAAAGATTTTCTTCAATATGAAGAAATTTATTGAAATACGCAACCCTGCTTAGTTATATTGAAGAAATTTCTTCATATTTATATATTTCAAAATTTCATCATATGTATTAACTGTTGTGAGTCCCGCCTGTCTCACATCTGCTATTTTTTATAGACAAGAAAATCGTCCAAATATCATACACACAAAACAGTAGGTATATTAACTTTCTCATTGCAAGCAATAATGATTGACTAAATAAAGACTCGCGATAAGAATTAAAGAACAATTTTATGTATATATGATTGTGTCGTTAAAAGGACGAAAATTCTAAAATATTATGAAAGTACTTAAAGAAATTTTCCAAAATAATGCAGCATTTTCCCTAAAAATATACTTTAAACCAAAATGACAAGTCAGAGTAAATTACATCGAAATTAATTTTAATATTATTTTTATTTTGTATTGCGTTTCTTATAATGCCTCCAAAGATCAATATTATATATAGATATATATTTTCTGTACTATAACTTACAATTATATTCCAAAATTAAGCATTAAAAACTTAGATATTGTGCTGAGTGTCACCGGATGCAGTACGAAATATCAACCTCACTCATATGCAGAAGCGTCTCCCAACGTCAATGTGGCACTTTAAAAAATTTGAGTTTATTAAAAACGGAACACTTCTCAAAATATATATGACTTAATACACACCTATCAGATTTTCTGCGATTTTGAACGCGAGCAATATTTTCTTTCAATTTTCAAATTAAACACAATTTCTCTGCTTCCATAAAAAACGCGTTTTCACTTCATGGACGAACTTTGCTTATGACGCTGAATCTTCTGCCTTAAGACTCATCAACCCCAAGCACTTCTTAAAAATATTCACTTTTTCGTAATATTGAAGAAATTCTTCATATCTCAAGAATTACATTAGTCATATTGAAGAAATTTCCTTATTTATACGAAATAAATTCGTTATATTTAATATATAAATTAATTTTAAGACAATTTCTTCGTCATATTGAAAAAATTTCTTTGTATTTACGAAATTAATTTCTTTATATTCACGAATACGTTTTGTTATATTAACGAAATTTCTTCATATCAACAAACAAATTACGTCATATTGAAGAAATTTCTTCATTTATACGAAAATTCTAAATTTTAAAATGTCCTACGAATGCTTTTGTCGTATGTAAGAAAATTTCTTCAGTATGAACAAATGTTTTCGTCCCTATGAAGAAATTTTGTTATATTGATTAAACTATTTAACTCATATTGAAGAATTTCTGCAATATAACAAATATTTTCGTCAGCATGAAGAAAATTCGTTATATTGACTAAAATTCGTATTCAAATATTTACGAAAATGTTTATTCAATATTACTGCCGATATTTCTTTCAGTGTACTAAAGAAACTGACGACTTACCTAAAAACTAGTATAAAATGCCGGAATAATTTCTCTGCAACAACGCCGCTTGGATTCGATATTTTACCAAGTTCCACGTCAAACGTTGATACCGATGATCAATGATATTGTTCTTTGTTAATTAACAAAAATTATCTGGGCAGATATTCGACCATCGCATTTGAAAATGATGCATAAATAGACAAAGAACTCTTTAGTTTCCTTAAAATTTTTAATTTTTTATTTTATTTTATTTTATTTATAACTAGAGAAATCAACAAAAAATATTCAAAGCAAAAAAAAAAAAAAACACAAAAAAGACCAAATTCTATGCTTTTCCTTCTTCTCCAAAGAATGTATACACCTTCTTATTTGTTTACTCTAACAGAACGCTTCTGGCTATCTCGTCGTATGAGCAACGCTTTGATGAGTAAAATATATGAGAGCACACTCATACGGCAGTGAAAACGACTGGGTTTGCGTACGCAAATGAAAGACGCCTTCTTAACAATTCCGAAAAGTGCAAGCATTTCAAATATTTATTTAAAGGATTCTCTGTATCTGCCAACACCTTAAATTGAAACTTTTCATCGTTTCACCTTTCCCCGGAAGCGTTCGAAAAGGAACACGTTTTCATCAAAATATTTCATGCTAGATTTTACGACAAGCGCAAACACGAAGAATTCCTTTAAATTAATTCTGAACAATATTTTGTCTTCATTCCTTAAAACAGCTTGCTGAAAGTCACTCATGCAAATATATACTTTTTTTTAATATTGGGAAATCAAAACTAAATATTTCCCATTATGCTTTATCTGTACCTAGTTCAGTAAATTTTCAAATTAATGAGCTCTGAAAAACCTTTTAATTTTAAACTTTAGATTAAATGTTCGTTTAAGTTTAGGAAAACTACAGTTTAAGCTATCATTCATTTACATGACATGAATTAACATTCATTTACCGGCCTATAGAGCCGAGAAAAAAATTTTACTTAAAAACAAAGCGAAAAAATTTATCAATCGAAGCACAAAAAATGGGGGAACAGGTGTTCCTTTGCTACTTTGCATGGAGATTATTTTATGTTTTTAATATCACATTATTATTATATTTTTTTTTTATATCGCTTTTTAATTTCCGATGACTGCATATGTTCAATTTTGCTATCATTTCATTTCAAGAAAGCTGTCTTTTGGTGGTGGAATTTCCACTATTTTTTTTCATTTTCTTTGTTTTTTCAAGGAGACCAGTTCTTCAGGCTGATATTGATTCCATACTCATGATTATATCCCAGCAAAAGCCACCCTAACGAGTTTTTAAGACAAAGCGCGTCACATGTGAAAATCTTCCAAAATATTTCGAAATAACGATTAGGGCTTTTGTTAGACTGGAAGAGCGCAGACACAGATAATTTGTTTTCTTTCGTCCTTTTTCGATCGCTTTCTTGAGTTTTTTGTTTTTTCATGTGCTCGTTCGGTGGTTTTTAAGCTTTATGTGTTTGCCATGAAAACAAAGTGTGTTACACTAATTGGGCTTTAATGTGTTGACAAAGGCAACATTGTTGTTGATGTTTTTGTTTTGGGTCTTGTTGCTTGTTTTATAACTGTCATTGGAAGTTGTTGACGAAATTGCCGTGTGTTTCGATGAGGTGTCAAAATCATACGAAATATGCATTTTGTCAGATGAGTGTGGTCCAAATATGGTAATTATATTCCAATAAAGACGCGACCATCCAGATTTCTTGATCCCATTGAAACTCAATGGTACTTTAGGTGCTCTTATACCCGACACACTCTACGTCGAGGGTATATTGCGTTTGTGTGGTTATGTTTAACACCCAGAACCAGTCGAGATAGACCATATAAAATATACGTCACCAGGATTTTCGATTCTTCGATCGTTTTGTTTGACAAAAAAAAAATGAAAATTGCCCTAGTGAAAAAGATTCTACAAAATTTTTCGAGAAAGAATGCCCAGGGAACCATAGGTCAAACCCGAATTTTTTTCTTCCTTTTTAAAAAGAAGGTTCATCTTAAATATGCCTTAAAGCATGCTACAAATTATTGAAATTTCTACCTAATCAAAAATGTTTTTAAATTGAATTTTTCTAAATTTGATTCTTAGCATAATTTTAGGCATAAGAAATAATAAAATTTTGCTTGAAAAATCATCAAAAATTGGCCATTTTAAGATAGTTATTAAAGAAAATATAAAATTTTTTCAACGGCTCGAGTTTTGGGGGACGTTGAAGTGATTGTTTCTCTGCTTTTTGAGATGTTTTCACCAACAATGATGACCAAAATAAGTCGAATAAAGCATGAAAAACCTTTTTTTGCAAAAGCGGAAGATCAAAATTCACACTAGACCTATAGTTTCTTCGGCATAATTATTAATAATGGGCAACAGAATAATAGTCTGTTACGGAAATTGGAGGTTACAAAATCGATCCACCTTAATATACTTATATGCTTATAATGCTTAACATTGCCGTATTAATAATTTCCATATTGAGGAATTTAGGGCAGGTCTTATTCCTTACAAGAAAAAACAAGCCGCAAAATAAACACATTTACCGCGCCTTCAAGTGTTTCGAATTTCTTCAATTTGTGAAAAGTTTTCAATTACAAACAAATTCATTTTGAAAATACTTAGTGCAATCGTTTGAATGTTGTTGCTAGCCCAAAGTACTTAAAGCTTTCACTCGGGCTATTGTCCACAGCTACGGCGGCAATGGGAGAGACAAGAAAGAAGAAGAAGAAGAAGAAAAAACAGCTAACAAATTGAAAATCATGGGAAAACAGCATGGCACAGCAAGAAGAAAATTTTTTCTCCTTACATTAAAGTAATTTGTGCAATTTGATATAGAAGAAACGTTGCGAAAAGAAACCGTTAAGTCTTGAGACTTTTTGCAGATGCTCATTTTGAAGAGGACCTGTGCCTCTGAGCTGGTCTGGACTTGGTATCAAAGGATTTTAATTCTCAGTAATCAATTTCATAATGTGTTTACATTGGGATGTGTTTTTTTTTTTTTTAATTTAAGATATTTGATCGCATAAAAGAATGAGGTTGATGGGTTTGGAAACTTAACAGCATATAAGACTCGTATTAGCAAACAGTTCGACAAGTTCAATTAAAATTGGCAAACAAATTCACTTACTTAAAGTGTTATTTGAATGCATCGCTATGCGTTTTATGGCATAATTGTTCGTGTGCTTTCTATTCAACTACTCCCCGACTAGGCACAAAAATACCAGGACTACTCACCTTTTATCCTAGCCATCCAATGCTTTAAACTGTCATTTTCAAAATCGAGCTGTCATTGAAAAATAACCACTCCCTCTTGTGGTCAATTAGAGGTCAATTATCCCAGTTGGTCTAATTTTTTAGCTACATTTCTTCTAAACCATTTCTTGCAACTGAAGGTCTAGTCAATTCTCATACATAAAGTACTCGTAGTTTTCACTAGTCATATTTCGAGTAACCTCAGAGTAATCCTGTCTGATAGATTAACCTCATCATCACTGCAGGGTCCTTACACATTTTATTCTTACGCATACCATTCAATGCATACGATGATAAACGAACGTAAACGTGAACTTCCGGAATTCGTTATTCGCTCTCGAACAACTTCTGCAATGGCCACATTCAAAATGGCCTCTCAAATTACGTTAACTTTAACAAGAACTGTGAAGTTTTTCCATCTTATATTTCAAGCGTACGTAGCTAGGGGATTTTCTAGTCTGTTCGAACTTTTTTGTTTGGTCGAGGGGGTAGGGGAACGTGCGGGTAGGATCTGAAATAGAAATTTTCCATAGAATAAATCTTAGCTTCAGAGGAATATAGAAAAAACCAGTAAGGGTGTTATATTCAGGCGAAATTGCTTTTGTAATTTTTAAAACTATTTTGAAGGTCAAGCACAACACGTTTTACCACGTTCAATATTTCAATCTTTAATTTATGAAATATCAAGAAAATATGTAGATAACTTGAGATCTGACAGCCTTTGTTATGTTTTCCATAACATACCCTTTTGCTGGATTTATCGATCTGGTCCACTTCTTCTTACATACATATGTCTAATTAACTTATGCCAACATGCTAATCAAATTTCGTCAAATTAGGTTGTCAACTCTTGCGATACGAAAAATTTATATGGCAAGACAGACAGACGGACATGGCTGTATCGAATCTCCTGTTGACGATGACTATTTCTAAAGCTATAGGTATAGGATATTTTGTATATTTCACTTAGTTTTGAGTGTTCAACACGTTCGAACAAACGGAATATACCCTCGATACAGTGAGTGTCTCGGCTATAAGAAGAACAAAAATTAGTTTCCATGAGACTTTTATTAGACAAATAGACATTTGATGAATTTCAATAAGTCTTACAACGGATGGATTCTGCCACAACTTTTTTTTTGTTTTTTTCAGTCACTAACCGAAGTTTTTGCTAACGATGAAGAGTCCTTCTTTTCCAGTCAGGAGAAGAGAACATTTATTTTTATATATATTTCAACTTTCGGGCTTAAATTTAAGTTTCAACCTCTCGAAATGTGGTCTCTCGTTTCATATCGACGTTGAAACTTTACCGTCATTATGCCAATGACTGCAGGACGATAAATCACTCCTTCTTGTTTGGTTGGTGGATTTCAGTTAATTTGTTCTAATAGCTTTTTTCCAAAATCTAACGTCAAAACCATCCAACGTAATTCGCTATCAAGCGAAAAAAAAGTAAATATATAAGTAAATACATAAATAAATGAATTTAAAAAAAAAAAATGAATAAAAAAACAAATTTCGCTTTCAATGAAGAATGATGATGACCGAATGAATGCTCGCTTTGATCTTTGACGGGAAGCCGGCGATAGGCAATTTCCTTCTGATTGAGCTTTTTATTATTTTCACTTGGGTTGTAATCGCGCTTTTTTCATTTCTTTAATTTACTTTCGAGTGTACTTTCAGGACAATCTGACCTTTTACTAGACAAGATGAATACACACACACACCACACAATTTCGTAAAGGAAATGCTAATTTTTAAATATGGAATTCTGAGTTATTTTTAAATTCAAAAAGTTTTCTCTTTTTTAATTTTGATGCCGTGAAAGCTTGAAATCGAATTCTAAAATCGAACGCCCACTAGTTTTCTTTTAAGGCCAGGAGTCAATAAAGTGCTAAATGCGTTTGTGTTGGTTAAAGGACAGAGAACTGCCAATAATAATCAAATTCAGATGAAAATTAACTTTGAAAGAAGTTATAATAAAACAAGTAAGAAAGCTAAAGTCGGTCAAGCCCGACTTTGAAATACCCAGCGTCCCGACATTATGAGCGCGCTCTGTTTTGCTTTTTTATTTGTGGCGTGGTGGGCGGGCCACAAAATTTTTTCTACACCTTTCATTCGCCTTGTGAACCTATGTTGCGAATTTGAAGCTTCTACGCCTTTTACTTCACAAGTTACGATAAGCCCTTATTTGTGGGCTTATTTTTGGGCGTGGCTCGAGGAGGAAGGCGTCCATTTGTTTCCAGGATATGTCCCTTTTCGTAGTTTACCAGTACACCAAATATCAATGGAATGTGTTGAGTGGTTCGCAAGTTACAGGCATTTTACTGAAAACACAATAAATTCATTTGTGGGCGTGGCAGTGGGCGGATGTCTCCCATTTTTACTTAGGATCATACTCGGACCCCGATATACATGTGTGCCAAATTTCGACTTCATTGTTTAAGCCGTTTCGGAGGAGATCCGACCACGGACAGACGGACAGACGGACAGACGGACAGACGGACATGTCTAAATCGATTCAGTTTTTGATCCTGATCATTTCTATATATATTTTTCTATATCTCCGGAGCTTAATTCTCCCTGTTACAAGATTTGCACAAAAATAATATACCCCGCTTACGCTGGGTATAAAAATCGTTATAAAAGAAAAGCTTAAATTGATGGAAGAAGGACACAAGATCATCGACAATACGTGTGAGGGGAGAGACACTAGCGGAATCATTAACCCTAGACAGGTAACGCCAATGGACAGGAATCGCTGTTTACGTAAGGCGTATACGTAAATTTTAAGTAAGTTACCTGTCTAGGGTTAAAGTTGGTGTCCCTTAAATACAGCAATCTTTGTGCCTTCATTCCTTTCATCGTGCCTTCGTTCAATCACAACATCCCCCTTGATCGTAGTCAAGTTTTTCTGTCCGTTTTGTTATGCATTATTCATTTAATCCTGCATGTCTTTATCGAACCAATAAAAGTACTTACACCACAATAAATTAATTAACTATTCATAATTTAATTACCAGCTCCCTTTGTGAATTTTATTACTGATGAAAAGTGTGAATATGCATAACAAAAGTCCTCGTATTATGCTACTCAAAAGTCAATCTGTGATTGGCTGTAAAAGAACTGCGAGAGAGAGAGAGAGAGAGAGAGCGAGGGAGAGAGAAAGACAGCGAGACAGAAAGAGAGAGATAGAGAGAGTGAGGCACAGAAATGTCTCAAGGCATTCAAGCCGAAACGCGACTGAACGCTGTTCTTATATCTTTCTGCTTTCTTCTTTCTACTTTAAATCCATGGCAATTTTATTTAAATTAATCGATTTTGTGATTTTCAATGAGCTCTCAGACCAGTGCCGGATGGTCCCGAAAGGCACCGGAATTCGAAAAATTTGTTCTACGAATTGGATTGGCTACTCGTATCAAATTTATTCGAAGGCATTGAAATCGTTTACCTTTGCATCTGGGTATTATAAAAATATACATTGAACTCGATTTATCGATTAGTACCTATAGATAAAGTTTTCCCATATTTTCCTATCGATATATCTTTAACAATTTCGTTGCGCACAATGATCAGTTTTAAAATTTTCCCGATTTCGTTTTAGAGACCACAATGTTGTTTCAATTTTTTGAGGCTTCAATATGGTCTGGTAAGCCACTCGGTGTGACTGAATTTGAGACGATATCGTTTTATTATTTCGTGCCATTGAGATGCAACGGAAAGACGACAATTGGAAAACACATCACGACCATCATAGCTGCGTGCTTTAAATGATTTTAAAACGAAAAAATATATTGACAATTGACTGGATTTCATTAATGATATTATATTGTTCTAAAAGAACCAAACGCATTCAGTTTTCACACACACACACACACACACACACACACACACACACACACACTCACAGAAACACAAACAACAGGAGTATTTCCCAGCAAACATTCTGAGTCCTAAAAGACTCATACATGAATCCTTATAGGGGTCGGAGCCCTCATAATGAACTCTTTTAAGAGTCTTAAAGAGCGTGTTTCCCTTCTTGCGAAGGTCGTCTTATATGAGTCCGAAGTCATATAACGAAGGAGAACATTTTGGAGTCATATATGAATCTTTCCGCTCTCATATCTGACTCTTAGTTCCATCTTAATATGAGCCATATATGACTCCTATCGCACTAATATCTGACTCTTTTTTCCGCTCAAATAGGAGCCATACATTACTCTTTCCGCACTCATATTTATGAGTTTAAAAAGACTCAAAATTTTTGAGTGATATTTATAATCGTATGCTGTAAAAAAAAAAAAAAATTGATTAATGCACACACATTTCTCGATTTTTACGTATTTATTATAATTTCAAATATTTTTTTCAATGTTCATATCTCTCTCCTGTGTGGGGTTTGAACCTCGAAACTCTCGCTTTCTAGTCATGTGCTTACCCATGACAC
Organism: Chlorops oryzae; assembly: GCA_020466095.1. Lineage (NCBI taxonomy): Eukaryota > Metazoa > Arthropoda > Insecta > Diptera > Chloropidae > Chlorops > Chlorops oryzae. The sequence continues at coordinate 31,786,316 of CM035806.1, forward strand.
CGTGTTAGCTAAAACAAAAGACAGGAATTTTTTCCGTTTATAAGTTTAAAGTCAAATTAAAATTTGTTTTATTTTTCTTATTTTTGGCATATTTCTGATTCATATAGGAGTCATAAATATGAGCCTCTCGGAGCACTCCGAAAATATTTGCTGGGTTGAAATGATTTCAATCTTTACAGTCTCTTCAAAATTTGTTTCATTCTACGCCTATACGAATGACACAGGATATGCGTACGAGAATATCGATTGACTCTTCGTTCTTCTCTTTGTTCTTTTATTTTTTATTTTTTTTTGTTTTTGATTTAGCACAGAAGGGTAGCCCATAGAAATATCCTTCTCGAGCATCTGTCATCTGCAGGTGACGCTGGGAATTGAAGAGTTTAGTGTAAGTAAGCAAGTATATATTACTCTAAATAGCGTGCGAATCGTTCATATAAATAGGGATAAAATAAATAACAAATCTTATGTAAGCCCTTAACTCAAAAGGTTTTCTTTCTGTTGAACTTACAGAGACAAAATCCTTTATTCTTAGACGTGTAAATGAACGGACCACGCCCACTTGCCCAAGAAAAAGTGACAATAAACTATTGAGTTCAAAAGCATTTATTCTCTGAACGCAATTTATATGATTGGTTGGCATGACAATAGGCGAGCCTCATCCATTTCAGAGTGGATCATCCTCAAGGTCGGACCTACGTATCAAATTTCAACGCAATTGATGCAGCCGTTCAGCTGGAGTTGTAACTACATCACCAACGTTAGCAATGAGAATTCCCAATTTAAGCCTTAACATATGCAACGTATTTTGTGATCGTGTTTTTAAGAACCAGGGCTCGCAGTTTGTTGACTTTTATAAAGGGTCTGGCAGACTGCGGCATCATGAAAGGAATTTTTTATGTTTTGTTGATTTTTCGATAGGTGCTATCTTAAAACACTGTAGGGACAACTTTTTAGTTTTCTATTTTCAATAGTCTTTGAGATATCCTTGAAAATCTTTTTTTGGTAAGCTTTTTTTCAAAACTTTATATCTCGAAAACTAATAAAGTTAGGAAAATGAAACAAACGTTGGCTACTTTCCAATGAAACAGAGAATCTTAAAAAATTTTTTTATTATTTTTACACTGAGAAAATTTTTTTCACAAAACTCAAAAGAAATTTTTTACAACTTTTTTCAATGTATTCCCAGTTTCGCGCCGCTCTATAATTATTTTCTAAATATACCCCCTAGTATTTACTTTCTTTAAAAAAAAAAATAGTATTCAAATCGAATAGCGGAACAGTGTCATATTAAAAAAAAATGCAAGTGCACATAGATGCTCTCAGTATTGAAATGCTGCGGTAAATGTGCGTATGCGGTGCAAATGTCCGAAATATCATAGAAAAGGCATCACTCATACGGCATGTAGGACGTGAATTACATATTCGTTAATGCGCCCGCTCGTCCTACATGCCGTAAGAGTGAAAAATTAAAACATGTGTGCAAGCGGCTGTGGCAAGTGGCAGCACTGTTTAAGAGGCACAAGTGAAAAGTTCTAATAGCAAATTTATGACGACTTGACTATATTTGAAACTGAAACATTAGTTATATTAAATGTTAAGAAATATTGAAGCCTATTATTCAAAAAAAAAAAAAAATAAAATTCTCAAAAATGCTTTGACCCATAATTTTTCGAAAAAAATATGTGCAATATGTGTTTGGGACATCCTGTAGGGACCTTGCTCAATTTGCTCGATTTTTGATATTGTTTGAAGCTGCTTATTAAAACGACTACATTCGAGATGCGAACAGATTTAATTTAAAACTCAAAACGTACTTCATTAATGAAGAAAATTGTGGTATCGCAATTTTCTTATGGACCACGACTGTGCAACGGTAAAAGCTGAAGCTTTAACAGCCCAATAAATGAATTTTTTATGTCGAATAAACTCGACATTATAAATGGCTACAATAAACGTTTTAATCCATATCTGCAAGGCGTTAAATATTTATCCTTAATGCGAGCGAGCATGCCTTTTTGCATGACTAATGGGCGGAAATTTCGGTCTTGCATATTCATGTCGATATCAAAATGTCGGAAATGATAAAGCATTCGATTTAATGGGCTTGTGGTATTGTGCCGGGCTCATTGCCTTTCATTAATTCATGCTAGAATGCTTGGCCGCGATGTTTCATTGCGGGCAAAGATATCGGAGAACGACCCCCTACCCTTCACCCCAAAAAAAAAAATAAATAAAAAATAAATTGCAGAAGGAATACCTTCTCCTCTTTGAAAACAAGAAACCTTTCGATGGAAAATCGTTTTTGCCTAAGAAACTTTCCTAGAACGAATTAAAGTTCAATTTAAATTGACTTTTACTTTGAAAAGATTTATTTAATTGAACTCTCTGTCGAAAGTTTTCCCGTAACTACATGCCCATCCCCCATCCTCGACCCCGCATCTACAATCACCGCTGAGTTCTTCCCGAATATTAGCTCTCTTCAGAGTCACTCACCGTCAACCGCTATAAGTTGTCGTCGTTTAGATTCTTCCACCAAATCTAAAATGTTCGGATTACCTCTTGTCAAACGACGCTTTTTGTGGCTTGCGTGGCATGTTACAATATTTCTGCTGAAAATTAGGTGAAAAGTTTATGGAAACGCCGCAGGTTACGTCGAATAACTCGTCTAACTCGTACTTGAAATAGTTTGTGGTTGGAGAAATGTTTTGGTTTGGTTTATTTTGTTTTGTTTTGTTTTGCTTTCTAAGACCGATTCTCCTCAGTGATAAATAGAGTCAGTTAGGCAAGTTTTTGTAACAGATCTCGAGAGAGTTGTGGAAGTGAGTTTTTTCAGTTGGTGAGCATTGAATTAACTTTCGAGTGAAAACTTGAGAGGAGCTTAAGCAGCGCTAGGTAGTTAATTACTGTTGTTACATCAAGTGAAAAACTCTCTTAATTATCTCAAGAGTTTGGCTTCTTTATGCAACCTAAACTTAACGTTCTGTAAAACAAAAACAAGAAGTTCGAAAAAATGAGAAATTGCGATTTTATTGGCATTGATTGCTTACAACCACAATTTTTCACAGAAGACGTAAAAGTCACCGTCAAAATAAGAGGATAAAAAAAGCTTAGAAAATTATTTTATGCTAAAAAAAAATACTTGGATTGTATCCCAATTTAAAATAATTTCAAAAAAGCGACAATTTGTAAAAAAAAAATGGAAAGCCAATTAAATGACGCAAGGTGATGGTGCCCTGTTAAGTTGAAGTTAATAAGATTCTCTGTGGGCATCTTGAAGCTGCAACACCATTCATCGCAACATTAGCTCCCAATCTTTCCTAAAATATAAACGTCTGAGCATATTTCACATAACACAGAACTAATATTTTAACACCTATGAAAAATACTTGAGACCCATTTGCACCTAAAAGTATGCTATAAATATCCGATAGCTTTTCGCATTCAATCGATGTGTGTAGGGATGTTTAAATGTTAGCTACGGAACCCCATGGAAGCGCACAAGAGGGAGTCAGGATATGGTATGGTATGAAAATTATGGGACATTTGCGTCTTTTCAATGTTTAAATGTACGGTTTGGACAATTGCCAAACTATAAAAACTAATCACATGCAATATGTACGAAATTGAAAGGAGAGAAAACGAGCGCTTGCTGAAAGAGATGTCGTTCGGATTGCATTAAATCTTTTTTTTTTTAGAAACTCGAAGCTACTCACAATTAGCCTTTTGATTTGCATACACCCATCATTTCCAGAGTACCTTCTTAGTTATTCCATTTCGTCATGTTCTTATCGGCGTTTGCGATAATAATTAATGCGAAACTGAATATGCGTCAGAACATGATTTGAAGCAAAAAGTTTAGTTTACATCACAAGGGGTGCCGCTCTCTCGTACCTCGCATTTTTGTAACCTTTAATGCCATGAAAGTGAAATCACTTCATTAATAAACCATCGCAATTTTCAAAATAGAATTTTCTTTCTTCATTCTTTGAACGAATTTCCGATGAAAAAGAAAAAGATAAACAAAACTGAATGTCCAAATGTCCGACCGCATGCATTTGCAACACCACCTGAACAGCTTTGTTCGCAGGATGAAATTTTCCCATAAAAAATCAATCTTTTGACACACAAAAGCATAGGGGTTCCTCTTAACACTGGCCCCCTCTTTTAATTCTCTTTAAATGCCGTACAAGCTAAACCGATTCAAGTTGAATTAAAGTGAAGTAAAGTTCCCTTTGCTCTCATGGTCACGATTTCAATGCGAAAACTTACGCAATTACATAAATGTTAAGAAATTTATAAGAGAAACTATCGCAATTGTGCCGCGTTTTCTTCTTAGGCTTCCCAAGCATGGTGTAATTGCTCGGAAACTTCTTGCCGAGCTGCGAAACATTAATTGTAAGAAACTGCAATAACGCCATCAGAAGTTATGAAACTATTTCATGCTATTGCAGCTGCAGCAAGAAGAAGAACGGAACTTGGTAACCTGTGAATGAATGGCTTCGCAGATGTTGAAAGATTTATTGAATTTCTAACACGTTCATGTCCGCGCCACAACAGTTTCGAAATACACCGATGGGTGCAATTCTGTAAATTGATCGGCTGATTGGATGAAGGGGATTCGTTCGTTCGATCATATTTTGAGAAACGTTCTAATTTAAGCAATTTTTGTTATTGCCAACCGATTGTTGGACGCTTTGCCGACCAGTTTTCGACCAATAGTTTCCTACCAATATTTTTCGACCAGATTTAGAAGAATTTTTTCCTACCAATATTTTTCGACCAGTTTTAGATCAATTTTTCCATACATACAGGGTGTCCCCAGAATTGTTGGCCAAACTTAGCCAGGTGATAGCTTAGGTCAAGAGGAACAATGTTTGTTCTTGCGAAATTTGGCTCACTGTTACCGATATTGAGTAAAAAGTGTTTGAAAATAATGCACTTTTGAATGCACTTTTCGAAAAATGACTAAAACTACTGTTATTTCGAAAAAATTTTCAATGAGAATTAAGTCAAAAAATTCTGTATTTTTTTAAATTAAGGGCCGTTTTCTCATCTTTTTTTATCTGTAAGTTAAATTATCCTGATGATAGTTTCATACAAATTTGATTAATAAGTCAAAGAAATTGAAATTTAACTGGCAGATAGAGATTAAAAGTAGGATGAGAAAACGGCCCTAAATATGTTAAAATTTTATTCTATTATTGAAAGTTTTCAAAATGACTTTTTTAAATAAAAAATTAATTAGCTTAATTCTCATTGATTCTCATTTTTTCAAAATCCAAAGTAGTTTTAGTCATTTTTCGAAAAGTGCATTCAAAAGTGCATTATTTTCAAACACTTATTACTCAAAATCGGAAATACAGTTAGCCAAATTTCGCAAGAACAAACATTGTTCCTCTTGACCTAAGCTATCACCTGGCTAAGTTTGGCCAACAATTCTGGGGACACCCTGTATATTTGTCGAATTATATATTTCGACCAGATTTTCGACCAATTTTCATCCAATATTTCGCTGTCAACATTTTTCGACCAATATCTTTCGACCACTTTTTTTTTTTTTTTTTTTGAAAATTCATCCATTTCTGAGTAAGATAACATGCTCGTAATATGCGAGGGTGAGAGAAATTGACTGAAATTTGAGCTACCCCAAACAATAGGACAAAATTTTCCAAACCGCAAAATCATTCTAAAGTGTCCTTATAGCATGTACTTTGGGAAAAAAAAACTTTTCCCCGAAGTGGGTTGATTTTTATTTTCTCGCAGAGCTTAATTCAAATGTCAAATGTCATAATCGAAAGTTTCTGATCAATTAAAGTTTTCTTTTCGTGTTCAAACTTTCATATGAAAGAACCATCTAATACAATTTTTATTCCCATGCATACAACACGCAAATGTGCTGCGCTTAAAGCCAATGCTCTTTACCGCGTTCCTGTTTCGAAATTCTTTTGTTTTAACGAATTTTAAGGCCACTTCAATCCTTGGGGAATTCGAGCACGTCATTTCACGGCATATTTTTTCTAAATTTAAGGTCCAATTTTTATTACCTCATTATACAGTTAGGCGCTTTGTTATTTGTAAGGGAAAAGAAAATATGTTCAAAGCATGAAAAGTTAGAGCAAAAGCTCGTTTTTAACGTTATTTAATTACGGCCGGAGTTCAAGTAACGCCCTTCGAACGTTAATTAGCCACGGAAATGTTTGTTGGCAAAAGCAAGAATTTTTTTTTTTTGCACTTATTTTTTAGTTTAAAAAATGCGGATCAAGCTGGAGAGCATTTGAAGCCCATGAGTTATCCGCTTGCACTCAGTGGCACAACTTTTAGAAACGTTCAAATCAATTTTGAATTTGCTTTATTAGCTTTTACTCAATGTCCGAGCTGGGAATGGTCCATCGTGACTCTATGAAAGGGTAATTAACAAGAACAAAAAAAGTTTTTATTGATTATAAAAAGGATCTTAAGTACGGCGGCATATCGATGGAGCAACGCACATAGCCGGACTGGCAGCAGACGGTCGATAATGGGTCACATACATTCGAAATAATTCACTTTCTTTCCTTCCAGTGACATCTGAGCCAGCGGAGCAACTGCGAGCAAACAAAGTTTTCACATCTCCCTTAACCCCACCTCCCCCCATCCTTATTCGAATCGTGCTTGCCGTTTGGAATAAGCTTAAAAAACAATGTCCACTTGAGGCACTTGGGTAAAAGTTATTTTTGCTATTTGTAAAATGCCAGCTAATCAACACGTTTCATCGAGAGCGTTCAGTGCCAGTAAGCATTTAGACGATACTCGTTTTTAAACAAAGAACTTTAAATATGACTCAAAACTTTTGAGTCAAAACTATATACCGTCAATTACTCCTATGAAAGAGTCACTTGCCTATATTCCGGAAGAGTCGCGGAAGTCAGGACAAATACTCCGCCACAAATACGCAACAGTTGCGGACGAGCAAAACATCGCGGCACGCCATTCCGCAATAGAAAATGTTTCCTGGGGTTAATCGAAATTCACACAATATTTATGTACCTATGTAGATGTGTATTTTCATACGTATGTTCATATGGCAGTAATAAAAATGCGAACTTTCTTTCTGTTCTGACTTTTCATAGCATTTTGGCAGGCAACATCGTGTGGGTCCTTATTTTAAATAGGATATCATACCTCCCTGTGGACGTGATTTGATTTATGAACAATTTTTTAGTTGCTTTCCCAAACTTTGGTTGTACATTTGGTGCTTTAAAATTTCGGCTTGTTTTTTGATATGTTTCGTTTAAAATATGAACGTTTGTTATTTCTACTAAGATTTGTTTAGTTTTTTGTTTTAATTTGACATTCGAAAATTTGAATTCGTACATCGCGGTTGGAATGTTCACAAACATGACTGGGCATAGTATTTAGCATTTAAACCTTTTCCTTATTTGGGAGCATTAGCTCTCTCTTTCTGTTGCTCTCTCCTTTTCACTTTCTCGTTCTCCCGCGCTAAGTCTCTATATCTCTCTATCTCCATCCCTCCATGGCACTCAATATTTCCTTTTATTGCTGTTTATCTTGATTTCTATTTTTCTATCAATCTATCCCTCTCTGTCCATATAAATCCCAGTAAATATTTCTCTTTCTCGCTCTCTACCTCTCACTCCACCTCTTTCTCTATCTTTCTCCATTTCGCAACATCTCTCTCTCTCTCTTTCTGTCACTGTCACTTCACTGTCACTGTCACTGTCACTGTCACTGTCACTGTCACTGTCACTGTCACTGTCACTGTCACTTCACTGTCACTGCTCACTGTCACTCTGTCCTACTGTCACTGTCACTCTGTCACTGTCACTGTCACTGTCACTGTCACTGTCACTGTCACTGTCACTGTCACTGTCACTGTCACTGTCACTGTCACTGTCACTGTCACTGTCACTGTCACTGTCACTGTCACTGTCACTGTCACTGTCACTGTCACTGTCACTGTCACTGTCACTGTCACTGTCACTCATGTCATTCACTTCTCTGTCACTGTCCTTCTCTTCCTCTCTCTTCTCTTCTCTTCCTGTCTCTCTCATCTGTCTCTCTGTCCTTCTCTGTCTCTTCCTGTCTCTCTCTCTCTCTCTCTTCTCTCTTCTACTCTCCTCTCTCTCTCTCTCTGCTCCTGTCAATTCTGGTCTCTTCTTCCTGTACTGCAATTCCTTCATGAAATCAATTCCTTCACATTAACTTCACGTCTGCACTGTATGCAAATGGATTTATTGTCACGAAAACTTTAATGCTGTCAGTGCACTGTTACAAACTTTGTCATATATGGGTCGACAATTCATTATACTACTTCTGTGGGGAAACTATGGCTCGCAAAATTTCTACCGAAATTTTTTAAAGGAAATTCAGGACCGAATCAGTTCAATTCCGAAATAAATTGCTTTACTACGATTGCAGAATTAAAGGGACGATCCACAAATCATGAAGCTCACAATACATAATGACTGAATGTTATTAAATCAACCACACGGACGACAAGCCACAGAGCCGCTTTTATCGGTACGTAATGCTTCGCCTCTGCCCCACAAATGCTCTGCTGTCATCTAAAAAAAAAACAAAACTTACTACAAGTGGCACTACTTCGAAAAGAAATTTTCGTCATTTTCCGCTGTGAGAGCAAAAGAAAAAGTTGGTATAACACAACGACCACGCAGCAATTCACTCAATGCTGAAGCATTCATTTTTTAAAATACCTGCGGCCCGGCTCGCAGTCCTTTGAAAAAGTTCCTATGAAAATAAACGTAAAGGGGATGGGCAGAAACTTTAAACGAGCACAAAATAAAAACCCAATTGACCGCCCAGAAATTCAGTCGCCTCTAGCTATGGAAATTCTTTTTTTTTTTTATTTTTAACATTTGACGGAAAAATTGCATTCATTCCCTTTGGTGGAAGTCGAGATATAATTTCCTTTTTCCGTTGAAGTAATTCGCGCAGTCTGACGACAGAAAATCACATTCCAATGCAATAAACGAATGTCCTGAAAGGAAATCCAGATAATAAGCGTCTAGGGCTTTTTATGCAAAGCCAGATCCAGGTTTATGTTGCAAGAGAGGGCGAGAGAGATAGAGGGAGAGGGATAGGGAGAAAGAGAGGGAGAGGGAGAGGGAGAAAGAGAGGTAGAGGGAGAGGGAGAAAGAGAGGGAGAGGAAGAGGGAGAAAGAGAGGGAGAGGGAGAAAGAGAGGGAGAGGAGAAAGAGAGGGAGAGGGAGAGGAGAGGAGAGGGAGAGGGAGAAAGGGAGAGGGAGAGGGAGAGGGGAGAGAGGAGAGGAGAGGAGAGGGAGAGGAGAGGGAGAGGGAGAGGGAGAGGGAGAGGGAGAGGAGAGGGAGAGGGAGAGGAGAGGGAGAGGGAGAGGGAGAGGGAGAGGGAGAGGGAGAGGGAGAGGGAGAGGGAGAGGGAGAGGGAGAGGGAGAGGGAGAGGGAGAGGGAGAGGGAGAGGGAGAGGGAGAGGGAGAGGGAGAGGGAGAGGGAGAGGGAGAGGGAGAGGGAGAGGGAGAGGGAGGGGAGAGGGAGAGAGAGACAGCGAGCAATTTTTCATTCTGTCCTTTAAATGACAGGATAATTATAGTTTGAAATTATATGTGCTAAATGTAGACCAAAAACGAAGTGCGGCGAGGGTGAAAGGATTTATATAACAAACAAACGATATTTTCATGGATTCTTTTGAGATAAAATCGAGGCTTAATGCTACCAAAATGTTTTTATTGTTTTTGTTGTTGTTTTAATTTTAAATTATCAGCTAATTTAAGGAAGTCCACAATAGAAATCCACAATCAATTACAGTGTGTCACCCAGTGTTGCCGTTTTGGTAGAATTCTACCAATTTTGGTAAAAATTTATAAATAATTTTAATTTTGGTAGATTGGTAGTTTTGCGTGAGACTTGGTAGATTTGCATCATTTCCTCTTCATCGAATTGAAATAATTTGGAAACTTCGAAGATAAACACAACGGAAAAGGTGGCAAATCTCTTGACTTTTGGGTGGAAAAGCGACATTTATTTTATATATCGCACACTAATCACTAAATCGGCACAACTCACAATTTTGAATTTCTCGGGCAAACAGCCAATAACTCTCGACGCCTGTAAAATCAATTTCTTTTCTTTATTTTGTATTATTCTTAATTAACTGCAGAATCAATAAATATCAATATGAATTTTTCAAGTGCATCTTCTCCTGCAGTAAAATGTTGGCGAACATGAAATAATTGATTGAAAAAATTTTGAATTGTGCGGGTTTAGTGATTAGTGTGCGATATGTGTTTCGGTCGCTCAGAAGTTAATGCGTACCATGAATGAATGAGATGACAATTTCATACTTTGCTTCAAATTAAGTAAGTTTTCCCAGCTAGCTTTTATCAAAACAAAACAGAGAAATAAATTAGCATTTCCAGCCCTAAACAATGTTATGCTGGCAGCAGAATTGCTGCATTCAAAGTCAAGTGATAGAAGCGTTTGGTCTCTAAAAATTTATTTTAGTTTTTAAGTTCTTTTAGTTTTAAGAATTTTGTTATGTTTGTGGAATTAATTCTATGTTTTTGATATTTTTTGTTTAATAAAAACGGAAAAAAGAACCATTTACTTCAAACAACTGTTTTGGTAGAATTTTGGTAGATTTTGTTGACAAGATTTGGTAAAAAATTTCTTGGGGCTGCGGCAACGCTGGTGTCACCCCAACATAGACTTTTTTCATTGTAGTGTGAAGTCTATAGACTTTACACCATATGTCTGTCAATGCTATAAGACTCGCCTTCGAGCTATTGAAAATTCTATAGATAGTAGTTCATAATGAGCTCATTTAGAAGTCCAACGTTCCAATGATACTGCTTTCCTTCATGCAAAGGTCGTCCTATATGACTCCGCTATAATATTCCGAAAGAGCCCATATTAGTGGGAGTGGTCGAGGAATTTTTCAGTTGATATCAAAAATGCATTACCACTCAGCAAAAAGTGCCAATGAAATACTAAGTTCACTAATATCTATTATATATGCCCATCTTTGAACAAAAGTAGTTATTAAAATATCAATAGCCATATGGCACTTTGAAATTTGCGTTGAGTTGAGTTGACAACACAAAACGGAAACTCCCACATTCACTCGAACGTTTCTCACAACTATTAATTATAAAATCAATGACATACATATGTCATTGGGTATTTAATGAGTTTGATTTCTAAGCACTTACAACAAATGGCACGGCAATGAAGTTAGCAAAAAATTTTATTTTTATAAATTACCCTTCGCAATGGGAATTCGAGCAAATGTAAGACTTCCGCTCCTACGGTCATCGCGTTTTATTTCAGAGGTAAGTCATAGAAGTTAAAAAGAATTATTAACAATTTTTCTACTTACAAATATCAGCGTTGCCAGATGACTTTTCTTGCGAAGCGGGTGAGGTTTTTTCAAAATTTCCAAGAATTTTATCAAATTTAAATTTTTTGATATTAGTAAATTATGTTCACACCTCGTCGGAGCGGAATTGTCTGCTCGTATGTATGACGAATTGAATATTTCAGAAGATACTTATATAAAAAAATGATTGATCCAATAGTCTTTTTACATCATCTTTTCGGAATTCTTTGCAGTTTTATCAGACCCCGATTTAGGAGGATCGCAAGCCGGTCAAATGCCCAGAACCGTATTATTAGGGGCGGCAATTTCCCATCGATATTCGAAAATGGTACCCCATTAGTTCCATCAAAGGGGCGGCAAATATTCTATTTGCCCAGAGCACCCGAAAAGCCGGATCAGGCCTTGGGTTTCATCCAAAATTATGTAGGGTCATGGAGAACAGTTCTATCCCATATAGTGGTGCCAATTTTTATTCTTTTTTTTTCCTTTAGATTTGAAAATGTACGAACAGATATCTCCAGTACGACAACATGTTCACACCAGAATTGGTATATGGATTTTTTATTCGAAATTTTTGAAAAACGCTACCCGAAAATGGGAAATTTTATTGGAGCAAAAATTTAAGCACAACATCTTGAAGAAAATATTAAAATACTTTCTTGTTAAGTAGCTATTATCGATGCTGAAACAAATTAACAAAAAAAAAAAAACATTTTCTAAACATTTTTATAGTTCGGGATGTCTGGCAACGGTGCTACATACATAAAATGATGACAAAGTACAAACAAATTAAATTTTTAAAAATAAAAAAAATTGTCAAACGGCTCACATGAAATTACCTGCACGCCCTAGACATGATGTTTCTGCAACTACGTTAATAAAGACACCAATTATTTTATGATCGATTTGTGCTCCGTGATATGCATGTTAAGAGTGAGAATGCACAACAGCCACAAGGATTCATGCAGTTCAAAGGCGCGCGCTGCTGGCTTCCTATTCAACATTTTAATGGCCTTCAGTGCTCGTCGTCATCGTCATCGTCGTTGTTGTTGTTGTTGTTGTCGTAAATTTGTTTAGATTTAAAGCGGCATCAACGAAGAAGCACGAAATTTTCTTTTAAATCGCGATTTAAGGTTTTATTATTCCCGACATGCAGCAGCAAGAGCAGCAGCGAGCACATTTGATATAGAATTTTAACTACCGAACATGATAATGCATTTTTATAATTGTGATGAACTCTTGTGGGAAGTTTTCTCCTTCTTTTCATTTCTTTTGCTTCTTCAAAAGTATAGCCTTTAGTAAATCAAATTAATTGAAATTTACTACCAAGATCATTTACGTTGGAAAGCCATTCGAGCAGTGTTTAAATCCAAAAGGAAAAAAAGAAAAACCTTTAAACGGCAAAAGCTAGTTTCACCGCAGAACGTTAAACAAAAAAAAATTAGGAGCGAGAAAGCTGCATTAAAGATTCAATATATTCTGATGTTAAGGCAATCTTGGAGCCATTTAGTTTTGTCAACAAAAATTGATTACAATATAAACATAATAAATCTGTGCGAAAGAAAATATTGTACGCCACAATGAAAGACTCGTTCAATAAACATTACCGGTGAAAGTATTCTGTTGTGTAATATTTTATGCATACAAATCCGAAAAGAGACGAAAAACGAAACCCTCGAAGCACACAGTTTTTTTATTTTTATTTTTTTTTTATATATATTTCTTTTTGCTCAAATTTATTTCGTATTTTGTATTTTTCTATCGAGGCCGCAGAGACGATGTCTAAACAAAGCATTAGTTACAACATATCAAATAGTTCAAAGCACTGCTCCTTCATCATTGTTGCTGTTGTCCTAAGAGGCTGATGATGGCTGTGCGTACGAAACGAGGTCAAAGGATGTGGTTATTCGAGGACACATTCATGATGCTTCATAATCATCCAAGTAACTCGGGCAGAATACATTCATTCATTCATTAATTCATTTATTCATTCACTGAGCCATTCATTCATTTGGTTTTCTGAAATAGTGGAATAACGGAAGCACAGATTCCTAGCACGTGAACAGTGGGGAAAACACTCAATAATGAAATGAAAAGGCAAAATAAAGAGAAAAAAAAAAAGAAAAGCTGGATATGAAAATACATCGGGCCTGTATTTTAAGCTATAATTTATGCTATTTCGATAATGACTGTATAAGGACTCATGCCGTCAATACTTTAAAGGTAAAGAAGCGAAGTCCTTTCTGAAGAATTCTTAATTGCTGGGCTTTCAATAGCTTTGTTTTTAAAAGCGATGCCAGCTCAAGACGTGTTGCAAGGAGTGTGAAAAGTTTTGAAAAATATAAAATTTTCAAAAATTTTCAAAAATTTCTTGGTTTTTTTTTTAATTGATCTACGCAGATAGTAATTATATCCGGCAAACTGATCGGATAACACCGGATAATGCCGGATAATCCCGGATAATGTCGGATAATTCCGGAGACAGTAAAACTGTCGAACTTCCGCCACATTCCTATTTACGATATGTCAAAAAACACAAAGGGTATTCACGGAATGGGGGGAAACACCCGGTTTGCACGGATTAGTTGAAAATATGGTTATATGTATTTGAATGAATATGGAAAACCGGATATATTTCCGCAGTTCGTGAGGAATTAAAATCGAAAATATTCCGGTGTCGACATTTTCCGACAGAATTCCACCTTCCTTGTGAATGAAGACCCCTTCTATTTACAATACCTGATGCGATTCTTTCTGCCCGTGGATTTTTGTCTTTTTCCATTTTTTTATTTCCACACGGACGCGACACTTACGTGAGCAATTTTAAGGCCTCGATTTAAAAATGCGGCAAATAGTAATTTTGTTTCTAAATACTTTCGTGCAGCTGAGCCGGACTTTTAAATTTATCACAATTTCTATGCAGATCCGAACGGCGATCGGACAAATACGGACGCGACATATTTATGTTATCCTTATTTCCTAGCACTGCGTGCAAAGACATCAACGAGTTCGCATGTCTTCAGATTTCCTTTCTTTTATTTACACAATATTCTAGCATGACATTCGAAATTCGTGACCTAAATTAATTTTAAGAGTTTTCAAAGCGAATATTGAAACAAAAGAAAAAAATTAACGCTCGCTCGTATCTCGTTCTATCCGAATTGTTGTGACTTTTAGCTTTTGGCTTTTGGCACGTTGCAATTTGTACTTGAACTCATTCTAATGGAAAGCATTAAAACAAATGCGAAGGATTAAACGCTAAAATACAAAGCAAGACATAAGCTTTTTATGCAAATTTGTTCAAAAAACAGAAAAGAGAAAAAGAACCACCTACACACGCAGACGTTTGGAACGGAGCTCGGAAAATCCTTTCACCACTTAAAAGCAAAGGTTACAGTTCGTGTACACCGCGCGCCGCTTTGAAGTCGCAAAAATGTCGAAATGGCGTAAAAGAGTTTTCCATTTTCATTGCGATGAACATTCAGTAAATGAAAGAGAAGTAATTATAGCGCCCGAGTATGCGAAATCACTCGCATTTATTTTTTGACATTTTCGAATAAATATTTGCTTTTTTTTCTGTTTGTTTTCGAAAGTAAAATATTTACTCGTATAGAGGCGGGACCGATTTTATTTGTAGCTGAACAAAATCGATTTTAATGGAGAAGTAGGTAGCTGGTCGATTCTCAAAGGGAAAGAGTGTGGGATGATGATAATCAATAATTAAGTATAAATAGGGGCTAAGTATTTTATATATTGACAATCCTCGATTCGCAAGCACTCACGATAGAAAGAGTACACCGATTATACAGTACTCAACTCTTAACACTATTTGACCTTAGAAAAATTTGAGATCACTAAGTACACTACTGAGATCATCTAAATACATTTAGGTTTGTGTGAAACATTCGAAACTCTCTGTAACAAAATTCTCCCTATAGCAAATTTTCACAAGGGACACAGAGATTTCGTTAAAGTTTTAGTGCCTCTTTCGTGCTTATTCTGGACTTAAAATTGGGGATGGACTGACATTAACAATACCTAGAAATATCGATATTTCTTAAACATCGATACGAAATTTATGAGCGCTATTTTTCATTCCGATATATCTAATATCTAAGATCGAAATCATTTGTAGTTTTATTTGGCCTTTTTAAATTTTTCATTAGTAATTTTATTTGGGCTTAAGGTCTGGAAAGCAGATCCGATCGATTTCGAACCCAGCTACGAGTTCATCATCAGGCATCTTTACCAGCACCTTAAGTATATGGCATTCAGACGGCATCGAAATCCCGGGATTTCGGCACTTTTGAATATTTCAGCCGATATCCAGTCGAAATCCAGCGGATTTCCCATACAAATGAATGTCAAACGAAATCCGCTCAGAAATTGGATTTCAACGAAATCCCAAGAGAAATCCGGAACAAACTGAATGTAACTCTGTGTTTTTCGATATGTATCGAAGAAATGCTGCAACACTACTGTCAAATTCTGGAAAAACCAAAGTAAACAAACAGGCAATGCTGCCACACGCAAACGAAAAATTCCCCACAAATTAAACAAAAATCCCCACAATTCTTCACGTTTTTCCCTACCACAAATATCGTTATATTTTTTTTTTTTTAAATATGCCTCTTGCATACAAAAATGTATGAGTAGCCATGAATATGGTAGGCTAATATTTTTGAGAATCTTTCTGGGTAGTCTGGAACTCCGAATCGTACTAAAGACATTTGAAATTTTGTTTTTTTTTTTCAAAAATAAAAAGTTTCTTTAAAAAATTAAGTTTTTTTGTTGTGGTTCAAATAAAAATGATTTCATTAAAAATATGAATAGGCCTTATATTGTAGCGGTAAAAACAGTTTTCAATTTATTCAAAAAAGCCTATACAAATACTAGTGGTACTCATGCAGCTTCGCAAATGCCTTCGCAACTTTTCCCATCGTAAATGTTCATATAAATTTTGACAGTTGTGTGACAAATTTCTCATTTCCCACAATTTGCGAAGCTGCATGAGTCCCACTAATATTTCAATTTTCAAATTTGTAGACTATCGACGCTTAACGAGAGCTTCGACCGAATTTTTTCACATAAACACAGGTTGGCAGTTTTTATTTTGTCTTTTTAATTTTATGACAACCAAATTTATACAAAATTTATTAAATATTTTGGAATACATCACAAATTCCGTACATTTGACGATTTTAAGAAATCTGTCCTTTTGTCCCTACAAGTGATTTTTTGTTTAAATAATCCCTAAAAAATTTTAAGGAAATTTCCCTACAATTGGCAGCACTACAAACAGATGAATGGCTGTCAAACCAAATCCTTTCAATGGCGATATTGTCGTGTGAACGCTTGGATTTCGATATGGATTTCACGAATTCCAAGTACCGAAATCCCAGGATTTCGATGCTCGTCTGAATGGCATATTAGGCACTTTATTCACCTCAGCATATAAATAAAAGCATTTGTTTATTGAAGCCGTCCTGAGAATATCTTAATGGATCTGTTGCTGCTATAATGACGTAGGTCGGCTAAATTGTGTATACCTTTGGTACCTTTGGCGTGCCCGCTCGATACCTAAAATCCCATATCAAAGTTAGCTTTTTTTGAACCATCGCCCATCTCTACTTATTTTTTATGGTAACGCAATTGTCACGTCCGTTTGGACATTATCAGATGGAGTCTTATGTGCATAAATACCTCTATTATCACAGTGTACTCTTTCCTTGCGGACACTCCTCTTAAGCGGACACTTTTTGGCAATTCTCTTGTGTTCCTGCTTCTCAAATAGTTTCCTCTTAACCGGACACCTCTGTTAAGCGGACATATTCTTCGGTCCCATAGGTGTCCGCTTAAGGGAGAGTACACTGTATTTCCTCTATCAAACAAGTTCAAGTTTAATTCTCAAATTTGTCTGATAAATATAATAATTCTGAAAAAAAATGCAGTAAATGAAATAAATTATGGGAATCGAAAAATAAATGAATCATCAGCGCCTTTAGAGTGCCTAAAAGACTATCGAATTTGAAAAAATTCTTATATGCAATCATATTTTAAGCTTCTGAGAGTCATAGCCAAATACTGCATTTGGAGAACTTTAAATTTGTGGAGTCCTAGGTATTTTCAAATTACTGATTTGGATTTCTTATTTCTTATTTAAGGTTGCCTAGTATTTTTAGTGCAATATTTTGCCCATTCGTTTTTACTTCGAATATTTGCGATTTGAAAAAAGTCAATGAACTTCTCGTTTCGAACAAAGCACATCTTAATTACGTTTATCGAACAAGGACAACAAGGAATTTCTGTTGACATTCGAGCCACCGGCCACCATAAATGAAATTACAAAACATAGCATGCAAATTATTATTGTCTTGCTACTTGAACAGTTTTGTTTCCACAAGAGCTATTTTATCACAGAACATTTGCATAAATGTTGAGTCAACATGAGCGTAACATCGGGGCGTGTTTTGGGTATGAGCACACGAATACGCAGTACACAAAGCATTAGGATATTAAAGTATCCGCGAGTGCATATGAAATTAGGAATGACAGTGGCTTGGCCTGCTATTTTTATGTTTCAAAAACTGCGGAATACAAGCAAGAATTAAGGTAAGGTAGAAGTCTTTACGAAAAAATTATTTAATTTAATAAATATTAACTTATTTGTTGAAGAAAGCTGACAACATCTGAGGCTGTTAAATAAGTTTGTTAATATAGTGAAGCGTCCTGAACACGAACTTAATCGAATGCCATTAGAATTGCAGATGGAGAGTTTCTCATTAAGCTCTGTATCTAAATCGAGGTCTCTATAATTCGAATAAATTCTTTGGACTCGAAGGATCTTTGTGGTTTAATTAATTCGATAATTTTTCCATTTCGTTTAACAGCAACCTGAATGTGGAAAATAATTAATCAATTCTATTCTCGTGAGCTATGACAAGTTGCAGTAAGTTTGATAATAATTTCCCAGGTCGACTCTTAGTTTTCCATAAGCTTTTCACAAGTCATTCTTAATGTAAGCAAAGGAAATTAATATTCCCAAGTTTTGATTAGAACTTCTGGCGGCTAATGCTGTATCTATTATACGCACAATATGCACATCGGAATATACACAACGCCTACGTTTGTATATAAATAAATAAATAAATAAGTAAACAAACAAAAGAGCAAGAAAAATTAAAAAAAAAACATTTACTAAAAAAGAAAGAAGCTGAAATGACAGGATATTAATTCGTAAGACACAAATTGAATTGCCACTCCTTTCTGAAAGCTGTTTCCGTCAATCTGAAAGGTTCCAATCTCTGCCTTTTTTTTTTATGAAAAATTAAATAAATAAAATAGATTGCCAATTTAGTTTTTTTCAATAAAATTAATGAAAAGCTCTTTTATTTAGATCGAAATGAATTCACGTTCATGTTCTATAGGTTTTTTTTTCTAAGCTGGTTGCGTTTTTCAATCAAATTCGGCTCCCGAACAAAGGCGGATTCAACATCCCCAAGAAAGAAGATGAAAAAACCAACGTTGCTCATACAACGTGCTGGCCGGTAAACATCAAATTTAATGCTGAAAGCTTCGGTGTCCATTGAGAGCATCGAAAACCGTTTGTGAACATCCATTTGGTGGTAAATATTTGCTAAGCTTCAGCAGAAAATTTGTATTGTTTGCCTGCTTGCACGCAGGTGTAAGGGTTCTATGTTCAAAAATACGAGCGTGTACAAAATGTGAAAATGTTTCCAAAAATATTTTTCTTTCTTTTTTTTTTTCTTCATATTTTTTTTTTAAATCCCTTTCGAATTGAAATTGAAATTGAAATTCTAATATTTTACGCTTTTCCCATTGGAAATACATACATACACATAAATCGCATTCGCTCCATGGGATCTTCTTGTGTCAACAATTTATATTTATGTACCTAAATATGTCAAAAATAGAAAAGCTATCTGAAACGTGGTTTGATGGTGCCAAATTTGTTCAAACATTTTTAGTTCACCAATGTTTTTGGACACTGAGTCTTTCAAAATTTTCTCCCAAAAGTATTTTAGAGAAAAACTTTCGATTTCAACAAATTTTTATATGCGAATTTTTAGTTCAATGATTTAAGATTTGAGGAATTTCTCGTTCAAAGAAATTTTCAGTGCATGGCCTTCTCCAAAAACTTTTATTACCTATATATGATGAAGATTGTCATAATGACGATACGCTATCAAACCATTCTCACATGAGTTCAGACGTAGAGTATTAAAACGAAAATCCATTGAGAACTGAATGCATCAACATATTTTAGCCGTACAGATAAAGTCACCAAAATAGGTCAAATGGGGTAATCAAACAACGAAATCACTTTTAGACCGCTAAAGCACTAATCATGAACACAGGCTAAAAATCAACATCGCGTTCAAAACAAAGTTTCCTTCGTTGTGGTCGTGGGCGAAATGGACGAACGATAAATCATTTGGGGCATGTAATTATGTATGTTATGCGTCGTCTGCGTCAACATTGCTCGTACGACAATTATTTTTATAACCAATTTTCTGACTAGCTTTCTGTGATTACCTGAAATGAATTGGGTTTTGCGGTGGCACTACTTTCAGTTATGCAATATGAAAATGGACTTTTCCTCATAATGTAACGTTTTTGTCGCGTCCATATATACTATAATCTGACTGCTTACTACGGATACGCATAGAGATTTTGTTAAATTTATAAGTCCGCATTAAGAAACAAAAGTATTATTTAGCGCATTCGTGAATTCGGGGCTTTAAATTAACCACGTAAGTGTCGCGTCCGTGTAGAAATGCCCATATGACATACACAAGTCTACATATAGAAATACAAATAATGGAGATATTTTTTTCGTAAAAATACACATTCAGAGAGGTGTATTGAGAACATCTTGTATTTTATAAAAGGCCTGAAACATACTTATACGAGATCGCCCTGAACTTCTTCAACTTAAGATACTTTATGAGGAAAGCTTTTTTGACAGCAGTAAATGTGAGCAGCATAAATAAGTCCTTTCAATGGCATCGTCCAGATTTAGTTCTTGAAACATTTGACAATTCATGTGTCTCGTACTGTTGCAGCCAACACAATAATTTTCCTGCTCTTAGACCCATTTCACGTGCTATCTTAGTCGCAGGTTGTTATTCTAATATGTTACTATGCACTTAGACGCTGCCGTACGCAGCGTAGACGCTGCTACGTCAGGACTTAAGAAAATGTTATATCTTTGCGATGAACGGAAATATATATATACGAGTAGGTATATTCCCAGCTCATTCGAGTACCGAAGACAAATGCTGTTCTCCATCCAAGTTGCATACCATAAATCAAGAAAAATATTTAAAAATATTTTAGGCTTCGTCCTTTAAGTTTACCGTTCATTTCGGCTTTTTACTAACCTCCTTAGGCATAAAAATAAACATTACAATTTTACGTTCAAGCTCCATTGATTTTGATTTTGAAGAAGGAAATTAAATTTTACAATCTGTATTCTTATAAAAAACAAAAAAACAAAAAAAATATTTCCACAGCTTGGCAACTTGACTTCAGATATGAAATCAACACTCAATTTACTCTATTTCAATTTCTTTTTTTTATGCCTTTTCCGAAGGAAAGGGTATATTAAGTTTGGCACGGAGTATGTAACATACCAAAGGAGTCTCTTGATCAGGGTGACAAGAGGAGTCGATCTAGCCATGTCTGTCTGTCTGTCTGTCTGTCTGTCGGTCACACATTAGTTTTTCGTAATTTACTCCTAAGCCATGAAAGATATCATATTGATATTTGGCATGGACTTGAACCAGGTAAATGTCCAAAACTGCAAACAAATTTTTTTTCGTAGTCCGTTCTTGAGTCGTGGGAAGTGGTTTAGAAATTTCAAAAATCACGATTTTTAACGTTTTGAGTAAAAGGTATTTGTGCAATCGGCTTAGCCGATGTAAATTTCTTTACTCGTTTTTATATATATTTACATTTATGTCCATTGAAAGGAGGCTAATGGATTGTGGCTTCTTACATACGTACAAACATATATGTAGATAAATTTAGATTTTTGAGCTTTCTTGGCTTTGTCTTTGCCAAATTTTCATCATTTCAGATGCCGTTCGGATGTGTATGTATGTAAATTTTAAATCAACTTTTGTGATTTATTTGTTTCTATTAGCGTGATTTGTTTGTGCTGTGACTGGAAATATGGATTGACGTCTATAACTCTTAGATGAAGATAAATCGATTCGGATTCGGTTGTTTCCTTTACAGTATAAGTTCAACTGAATTTGAATTCATTTAAAATCAATATATGAATTTTTGCCCTCTGACAGGGGGGTGTTGCAGAAATCAACTGCAAAATCGTCAAGAATTCAAATTGGTCCATATATTATGGCGATTTTGTTCTGACCCAGTTTTCCCTTCCTCATTTCAAGATAAGGATATATGTATGTATGGTTTTGATATAAAAAAAATTGAGGAGAAACGGTGCGGAAACGATTTTTAAAGTACATGAAATTTCCAAAATCGATTTCTGTCACATGCCGGTTAAAGTAATGTGTCTACTTTTCACTTGAGATCCGCTTTCAGGAAGTTGATATCGATATTGTAGCACTTTTTTATCAAATAAAAGAGTTAGATCGTACGCAGAAGCTGGGTTTGAGGATCCCAGCTGCTTCCGTAATTTGAAGAATCACACAAAATTTTAAACACGCGTGTGTCAAAGGATATTTGATATACTTTATAAGTACAGTGTTGTCAAAAGGAGATGCTAGGTCACCATAGCAATAAGTAAGGTTAATTTGAAAAAAAAACAAATATATATATACAAGAAAAATCATAGTAAATGAATTCAATGTAAACTTCCCTTGTCCTTTATTTCAAGACTCTTGAACTAATTCATAGGGAATTGTCTTATTGGTTCTTTTCAAATTTCCATAGAAACTTTTGTGATGCACCTCGAGCCTTTGACAGGAACTCTTCTATTCAAATGTTTATAACTCTATTCTTCGAATGCTTGGACGGATGCCAAGTCAACTAAGTAGTTTCAAGAATGCAATTAGACGAGGTTATTCATGTTCCCTTGCCATAATTATCGTTACTGCAATAAAATTTCGATTCTACAATTTCGTCTTTTGAAATCAATTTGCGCTCCAAAAGGAATTAATTCAAATACAGAAAAAAATGCTTTGTTTGAATGGTAATGGAAAACAAAGACTTCAAACGAAAATTCCATTGTCGTGGAAGTGTTATTTAACGATTTCTTTTTTTTTTTCGTCAAAACCACGTGATATTTTTAATTTTTCCGATCCGTTTTTTTTTTAGTATTTTCAATTGATGGACAAAAATAGAATAGGGGTATTCAGAAAGGCGTGTTAAAAACGTTGGAAAGTCGGAAAATCGGAAAATTGCGACTTCTTAAAAACTTTTTAAACTTTTTTTGTATTTTCCACAACTTTTTAAGCATTTAAAATTTTCCGATTTTCCGACTTTCCTACTTTCCGACGCCTTTGTGAATACCCCTAATAATTCGAATCATCGTTGAATTTGGGAATAAAAAAAAAGTTGATTTTTATCTCTTCATTTTCTTTACTTTGTTGTATAAAAATTGGCGATCCTGCCAGTCTTACCAGATGAGTTTCATTTCAGATAAGGAAAATTTATTCTCTTCCCCTTGCCCTTCTCGCCTTATAAATCGATTACTATGAAAGGAAACCGGTGAAAAATTCTTTTGTATAACAGATTCCTGAATTTTGAACTGAGTGTTTCCATTGATTCTGAAGTGCACCAATAATCTCTTTTCAGTTGCTTTGATAGCGAAGATAGTCGCACTGAGTTCCAACCAATTTCTTCAATCGAAAATATGAGAAAATTATTACGAATTTTTCCTTTCACACACGTCATGTGCATGATTGATACGTTCTGATTTTTGTTGATTTTTTGCTACAATTTGCTGAGTTTGACTGTTTTTTTTTTTTCGTTATTATTTATTTTCGCTCCGCAACTCGAAGAAAATTCATTTTTCCGTATTATTGGTCGCGTGTTTTACTTTTGTTGCACTTTGGCTTTCCTTTTTTTTTTTTTTTTTCTTGACAACTTTGAAGGCGATTGAAAAATTGGTTTTCAATCAATCAATCCATCAACACTTTCTTTTGTTGCCAATCAAAATGGCATTCTGATGAGAATACTTGAACTTTACTAAAGCTTAAAGCTGCCAGCGTTGGATAACGGAAGTACAGTCAAACTTCCCCAGCTCGCATAAGTTAACTTAGTGTGGCTGCCATCATGAAGGGTGACATACTTAGGCCTCACACCGGCCCTTTATAATACCACGAAGTAAGCTAGACAGCACAAACATCCAGGACGGAACTGAGAGTTGAACCCAGAACCCCTCGCATTCTAAGTTAGCATCTCAACCAACTACGCCCCAGAGGCCGTACCGAATTTTCTATAACGTATGAGCAACGTCTTTATGCATCAAATATTTAAGTCACACTCATAGACCTTATTTCTTGAACTAATGGGAATGGAAAAACTTTGAAAATGCTGACCAAACGAAAGTAAGAAATACATTTTCGATTACAACAGAATTCGGTGAAACTTCTTCATTTCAAATTTGAGTGTATGCAATTGTTTAATTCCTAAAAAAAGCAAAAAAAAGTTACTCCTATCCTATTCCTATCTTCGAGAAGCAAATAACTTAATGATTTTTCGAAGATGATGGTGATTATCTCTGTTTCTCAGTAGGTCCCATAAATTCCTTTTTCGTTCTTTTTGTTAATCCTTAATATTCCTTAACAACTGAAAGTGTGTGGACTATGTCACATTAAAATCGACGCTTGCAAAACCAAAATCTGTTGGTCTTTAAATTAAACCAGAAACAGGCAATTAAATACGCCATTTTACCACCCTTATATGACCGATTTAATTAAAAGATTTCTCAGATCAAGCATTTCTGTTTTTGCGAGCTTTAAAAACTCCGGCCACCAGATGAATGCATTAATTAAACGACTGGCATCAGGTAAATACGCTGCAAAAAAAAAATCCTTCGGAATCGTCGACATTTTAATTTACCAAGAGAAATAACAGCTTTTTTATAATCATTAACCCTTTTGAGATCGCAATTTCCATTGGGTTGAGCAGTTTTTATTTTTCTTTTATTATTTTAAAAGTGAATTTTGCAATGGAAATTGTTAAATATAACATGTTCATTATGTCCCTGCGTAAAGAGGAGTAGGAATCTGGCTTTTTAACTGCTCTTTGGCGACCAGAGTTACCTGCAGCTTATAGTCGAATTTAATCGGCCATGTCTTAAATGAAATTATGAGAAATTTTTCTTGGCAAAATAGACAAAATTTTGCTAGTGACGAACTAACAATAAGGATTGCTTGGAGATCTTTATCCATGATGATCGAATAACGAATTTCTATATTCCTGGGAATAAGTGAATCAAATGTACTGGTGCTTTAAAAGTGTTAAATTTTAAGAAAATAATGTTAAGTGTAGATTTTTTCAATGCAATATTATTTAAACTATTATCGCATACGAGCCCATTTCTGACAACAAAAAAGGAACATAAGTACTTTTTGATGAAAAACGACATACAGTGTACTCTCTCCTTGCGGAAACTCCTCTTAAGCGGACACCTCTGTTAAGCGGACACATTTTTCGGTCGCGTAGGTGTCCGCTTAAAATAGAATACACTGTATAATTACTTCTTAAGCCTTAATAAAACCATTTACGGTGCAAAAAAAAAACCTATTTGATTAATATATCATGCAATAAAGGGTTAAATATATACAAATTATTCAATAAGAAGCCTTTCTTACTTTGTTCTAGCATTTATCATAACAAATCGAATATTCAAATAACTTTTCGTGCAAGGGTTAAGCCACATACGATCCACACGAAATCTATTTTAGTTCTATTGACTTTTTCAAAAGATAAATAATTTGCCTGCCTATTTAAAAACAAAAAAAAAGGCTTTTTTTCATTAAACTGAGAACGTTTGTTTAACAAGAATTGATAGGCATAACATCAATAATCGGTATTAAATACCATTTGAAAATTGATATGCTTATCGAATGAGAATCTGAGACTCATATATCGCAATCGCGGCATGCGTCAAACCGAAATTGCGCAGTGAACTCTGAATGACATATCGCAAAAGTGTTGTAAATATGTGCTGTGTATTATGCGTTTGGCCGGAGTTTAGCCATGTCCATAGGGGCATGTATCACAGCACGTCATTTCGTACGTAAACTTGGGACAGCTCGTGTGACAAAATGTGCTAACGACGTGACGCATTTTCGATTGCCAGTCAACAATCGCTCTATCGGATCTGCTGCTAAATCAAGTAATCTTAACGAATTGGGTGTCACGTATGATTACAACGCGTACATTATGGCATCAGAGAAGGAATTTTACAAAAAAAAAAAAAAAACAGTTTAAAAAAAACAAGAATCATGGCTTCGAGGCAACCTGCCTGTTGACTGCGTGACAATCGATTTCGAAGGGTAAACTATTTTCTTTGCTAATTCTCCTTTGTTCCTGTTTTTGTGCTCTGTAGCAATACGCTGCAAAAATAATCCATCAATCAATCAGCCATTTAGTGATGCTCTCTTCCCATTTGAAATTCCTTACACTGAGATAAGCACACTCAAAATAGAAGTCCCCGAATTCGTTCATGCCAATTATAGTACATTTAAATTTGCTATGGTCTCCAGAGCAACAATCATGAAATCACGCGTATGAATTTGATTCTTCAATCGTTTTTCTCTACGCTGATTTTTTTTTATAGACGTAAAATAAAAAAGATCGTTTTGAAAAGGCCCTCAACGAACGTATAAGATAAATTGATTCAAAGAAAAGAAGAAAAAAGGACTCACACCACTTTATACCTCTATCTTCCCGCGAGGCAACCATCCTACGACGATTGCGGGTATGATGCGCCCACGAATCATTCACGACTAGGTTGATCTGGTATTGGATCAAACTGGTAGAAAATTGGAATTCTAGGAGTACAATATACGTATAGTTTATTTAAATCTTTTACGAGGTTATCACAGAACGGACCTTTCAATCGGTCCAAGGATAATGACGATCGAATTTGGACATTTTCGCTATTTTCCACTAAAAAAAAATACACAGAACAAGCGCCTAAAAAACAGAACACCTCTGCTAAAAACAGATATGATGGTCACCGTAAATATACGGGACGTTTACCATATGACCTAAATACATATATCTCTATTTAAACAGTAATTATAAATGTCCAAACAAAAATGGGCATGGTCTACCCAACTCTTCTACTTCAACTTAGTTAAAGTGTCGTACCCAATACATTAAACTTAGAAAGGTTCAAATTTTATTAAAATCTTGACTACGACACGAAACACTCGAAATACGATTATATTTTATTATAATCGTGGCTGAACTGGCTTAAGATCTCTTATCTCGATTTCGAGGACATTGTCATAAAATTTTATTGTATGAATTCATCATATTCTCAACTTGGTGGAAATCTCCTCAAATATGCTTTTATTACTTCGGCCTGGGCAGAGAAAAAAACCTCGATTTATTGAAAGATAATTCTGCACTTATTAGGTTTTTATTATCACGCATATTATCATAAAAGCGTTCGTCCTCTGAATGTATCAATAATTCCGTGACTAATGGCAATTTCACATTCGATTCATATAACTGAAGCTCTTCCATATTCCAATTTTATTGATTTTCTTCTCGTATACGAGTATCTTGATGGCCTTTTCTCACCAAGTCATAAAAGTCCAATGCACAAAGCTCTCAAAACATCGATTCTTAACGCCTATAAATATGTATATGAAGTCACATGTAGAACAGTGACTAACACTGACTTTCTGTGCCAAAGAAATCATTTCGTGAGAAAACCTCATTCCATGGCCGAAGGTCAAAGGCAGATATAATTCAATTAAGTCAAAACTTTTTTAGAAAATTTAAAGTTATACAAAAATACTAAAAGTTATAAAATATCAAAAAATCAAAAATTAAAAATTTGAAAAAAAAAATCCAATTAAAAAAAAATCCAATTAAAAAAAAATCCAATTAAAAATAGTACAAATTAAGGTCAATGCAAAAATTTTTAAAATATATTACGATTATACTGTGACACATTTTGGAGGTTATCGAATGCAGGATTTTTGAAACAAAAACACATTGCAGCACTGATTACAAGTTATTTTCTCGTTTCTGAACCATTTGCGCCGGATGAGAAAATTTAAAGCATATTTAAAGGGTAATTTTGAGGTTTGGGGAAAAAAATTTTCGACTTTGCACTGGCAAAACGGTACGAAGGAGCGCTCAGACGCAGTTAGTGCATAGGAATAAGTTGATCAGTTATAAATTTTCTATATCCTAAATAAAAAATTTAAAAGAAAATCTCACCAGGTTGAGAGCTGCGGGGCCAGAAATGTTTCCAGCTACTAAATCGATTTTTGAGGATCAGTTATTACTACAACTATTTTGTTTGATTCTAGGCCTTAAACTTTGTCATAGATAGAAAAAAGAAATATTGAACGCGCTACCAGATAAAGCCATAGGTAAGTACACTACTTAATTCTCGGCCACACTTTTTGAGCTCGTTTTAAAAATGAAATTTCGACCATCTGACTAAAGCAAATATAGAGAGTTGCTACATTCATAGATATGTTTCAGAAAGTGCAGTGAATTTTTCATTTACATTTTATGTGCTGCATAGTGTTATTTAAGACCCGACATAAACACTCATTTACTTCCTCCGAAGATTAAGAAATTACTCTTTCTGCTTCAACATTGATAATGAGACTTGTTCAAGGGTTAGATATTATTACACCTTATGTACAAGTATTATCTTAAATCAGTGGTCATGCGCTCATTAGTCCTTGCTACTGAATTTATGAGGTTTAATGTGATTTTATTTGAATTTTGTATTTTTACTTTATTAATTTTTTTTATTTTTGGAAAGGTTTTTGACTCGTTTTTAATGGTTCTAAATACCATAATGCCCTCATCGCATTATTTAAACACATTTTTTCTACCTTTTTCCAAAGGATCCTTTCATTTTATTTCCCTTCTTCTTTAAATTCTGAGTGGTTTTAGGGGTTAGGGGTTTTACGAGTATTTTAAAGAACAATTACTTATCCACGCGTATTTCATTTCCACAAATATTTATGTCTAAGAACTCATATACGCAAGAAAAAAGCAGCAATCTCAACGCTCTTTGAAATTTCAGAATATCTTTTTCTTGAAACAATTGCAAGTTTTTTTTTATTTAATTTTTTTATTTGCATTAACGAAGCGTCAAAGCTGAACGTTAAGGCTTTAATCCACAAAGCATTGTCTTTATCATTTAAAAAATCCTTTCGCACAAAATTATTTTATATGTATTTTTTTGTGTATGTGTGGAAACTTGGGAAATTCGGTCAATTGAGAGAGTTCTCAAACGAGAAGGGAAAGGAAAAAATTTCAAAAACAACAAAACCATTAGGAACGCCACGCGTTTTTCGTCAGAGATGTGTTCTTTGGATACACTGTTAGGACTGATTTAAAGAGACTTATTATTTAAGGATAAGCGTTTCGTAGCATGGCGATTGCAGTCTTTGAGCATGAATTAACATGAACGATTCTGTGACAATTAACATTATGAAATTCTCCCTTGGCTGAAAGAAAAAAACAATGATTGTCTAGAAGCTTTTATCATTTGGATTGAAAAGTACAATTTTAATTACGATCATCACATCTTGTAGATGATCAGCCCATTTCCAAACTAATTTAAAGTTGGTGTTTTTTGATTTTTTTTGGTATTCGAACCTATGTTGATAGTTTAATAGTTCGTTAATGGATACTTTTTTTTTTCATTCTATCGAGTCATCATATTACAAAAACAAAGTGCATATCGACTAATGGATTATCAAACTATCGACATAAGTGTTACTAATGTTTTATTCTCCAAAACTAACTACATCGAAAACTACTAAAGATCCTTGAACTTACAATTGAGGTGCCAAAAGGACTTTCTTTTGAAGTATTTTTAATTTCATACTTTTAACCCTAATGGACTCATTTGTCACCGCATAAGTTTAAACATTTTTATAGCAACGTAGTGATTATCAAATGCTTTAAGTCATCAATTTATTATGTGGGGAAAATTTCGTCTTTTATGCGGTAAAGGGATAAAAAAGAAGCTCCCAGTACAGCCATGCATATAAAATATTTTGTGAAATATGTCTAAACGTCATGTTAATTTTTCGTTTTAATTAAAAAACGACTTCTGCTTAGGGTCTCAAATAAGGGTTTATTGCCGCGAATCCACTTAGAGGGCGAATGAAAAAAAATTTCTGTTTTAATTAAAAACTTTTCGACACAAAAATAGG
This sequence comes from Chlorops oryzae, assembly GCA_020466095.1. Classification (NCBI taxonomy): domain Eukaryota; kingdom Metazoa; phylum Arthropoda; class Insecta; order Diptera; family Chloropidae; genus Chlorops; species Chlorops oryzae. The sequence goes on from CM035806.1 coordinate 31,816,068, forward strand.
TCTTTTTTTTAAAGGAATTTATAGATAAAAAAGTTTTGCATAATCCAATCTTTTATAGGTACCTAAGTATGTAGATAGGGCCTTATATTGAAACAATTAGAAGACGTGAAGGTTAAACTAAATTCCATAGCTTTTGATTGACGTGAAGAAATATCGTCACAACGCCGAATTTTTATTTCTAACACTCCCAATCGGGATTTATGTCTGCTACGGTCGGATAATAAAAAACAAAAAAAATTTTCGTACGCCATGAGTACCCTCCATATGGCGTGTAATACAAATAGTCAAAGCTCCGAATTGAAAGATTGAAAATTGAAAAAAAATGTTAACCCTTTGATGCTCGAACGTCCTCTATATTTCTGTAGTTATTATAATAGAGTTATTTGTAATAGAGTTGAGTAAGCATGTTGAAAAAGTACAAATTTGTGCTTTTCGGAAGTGTATTCACTTTATAGAAATTGGTTATTTTGAGTAGAAATTCCTGTAACTTCTAGCAACTTGTTCAAAGAACTCTAGGACTTTTTTCTATTTGGAGCAAACTTATTGCAGCATCTACAATATAATTGTTCGAAATAAGTTGAAACTTCAAACTGGTTAAAAAAAATTCGGATTAAAATTCGGGCATCAAAGGGTTCAAATACTTATAAAAAAGTAGAAGTGTACAAATGTAAGAATATCTCCAGAGCTGATCTGATTAAATCGATTGAGATTGTTCTATTTGAAAATAAACACAAAAAAAGCTCTCAATTCTTTCAAGACGTTGAAGAAAAGCCAGCAGCCAAGAATGTTCCTGGAAATTTCTTATTTATTTTCTTCTTTCTTTCAAGGTTCCCAAAAAGTGACGTAGAATAATTTGCATTTGATTCGAGAATCTCATTAAAAAGTTGAAGAGCTAAAAACAAAAAAGAAGGAAACAAAGTTCTTTATTCTTTAAGCAGCTTTTGTTTCTTCAAATCTCAACCAAAAAAAAAAAACAATTTCGGTGTTCATGGGAATTTTTTGCTGTCTTTTTTGTTCTCTAACAATCCCATCGCATTGCATTGCTCAAACGTCCTAACAAAGGTGTACTCTGCTCACTGTGACAATAGAAAGTATTACTTATTACGCATATTCGGTAACCGAAATGTAAAGACATCATGGGTTTAAGTACTCGTTCCATATGAGACCATACCCAGCAAAAAATGATACTTGTTTGCACTCACACATGTACAAAACATCATTCTACCGCTGGAAGCTGGATACGCGTATTAAAGTAATTTTAAACCCGTATCGATACGCGTATTCTCTCAGTCAAACGTATATGGGCGAATATAGATTTATACTTGTTTACCTTGTGTACTTATAGCAGCTCTCACACTCTCTCGAATAAAATCAAGACCAAAGCTGCCACTAAAATATGTACCTACTGTTGTAATGTTTTCAGTGAAAATTAAGGAAGAGCTACTATTTTTAATTTTTTTTTTCTTTTCGGGCGAGGAGGTTAAAAATCCTTTCGGACTGATAGCGTCCGTGATTGCTAGGTGTATGGTGATTCCACTAAAAAAACATCGCCCTCTCTTCTAGTTGGGATTCCTACCCTGGAAACGCTGTGGCATTACTTCGGGGTAGGGCCCCAAAATTCGTCCCTACAATAAACCCGCGTCCGGGTCCCGCTTCATTCATTTATTTACCAGTCTGCATGATTTGACTGGGGCAATCGGCTAGCACCGCGACTCAGGAAAGGCGGGGCCGTCAAGCCCGTGACCCGTGCCATGGGGCGGGCCCCCTGCCTCAAAGAAGAGCAACAATACATTTATATAAAATATGTAGTTCTAAAGATTAAAAGGCAAATGTGCTGCATTTTTAGTTCTCTCTTAAATCAAAGTTATTTATTTACGTTATTATGAGAAAATTTTAATTCTGATTTTTTTCATACCTTATTTCTATTATTCGGTAATCGGCTGAATACTTCAACCATCGATTATTCGTGACATCACTACACTCAAATCTTTTTAGAAAATCTCGTACATTTTTTTATCTTCTTTTTTATTGATCATTTAATACGGCTGCACAAACATCATTTTCAAAGCTACGAATTGCGTTGATTCCCACTTGTCCGCAAAGGGTTTCCACTGCCGAGTAGAAAAAAAAAAAGAAAAAAGAAAATCCAAAGCCAAAGGCAATTGCTATTAAAAGCGTTCAAAATTGTTCTGAAAGCTGTTGGCAGAAGATACGCTTCTGGTTTTTGTTTGAACGTGAACCTGATAGCTCACTTTATCATTGTCAGAGTCATTTGGCGTTTTCATCATTGCTTTCTATTTATATTACATTTTTTCTTTGTTTGAATTTTTTCACTTTCAGTTGAATTTTATCAACAATTTTATGTGTATGTGGGTGTGTATATATATATATTATATTTATACATTATACATCTTAGCGCTTCAACAAATCTGTACTCAATTTTCCATCATTTCCAGCTTTACAGTTGTTGAGCATCACCAGAGATTTCTTGATTAAGTTTTTGATATTTTTTTTTTTTTGTACTTTAATGGAGAATTCTTATTTGATTAGTTCATTGAAATGAGAGCTTGAAGTTAATCACACCAATTAAAATTATTTCAAAAGCACAGTACGAATCAATTTCCTTCTAGGAAAGAAAACTACTTTTTTATGAGAATTTTGCAGCGCAATAGAATAGTATTTTACTTCTGTGTTCATGAGGATGATGCCCGGTTCTTTTTATATCACCAGCCAGAATTGATTGCCGCGGCACATTAATTGCGGGCCCCACTGGGCTATAGTAAAGTATTTTATGTTAATTTATTTTTGACGTTTCAAAGTTTAAGTTGACAAACTCTTGGGATCAGAGTCTCCAACTCGATCTAAGAACTTCGAAAGTTTAAATTTTGTAATACTTTCTTCTAGTCTTCATGCCAGCTTAACTCAATCAAATACCTTTGCTATATTTGAATTAAAAAAAAAAGCATTTTCATATACATACAATTAATAAAGCAGATCTAAGTTCTCCTGAAGACTATCATTTTGAAAGCTAAAGTCTTCGAAAAGTTTAAACTCGGTTGAAGACTATGATCCTTAACACTAAAGTATGGGTAGCGTATAAAAAATCCGGGTGATTGATATGTTTGTTTGGATTAAATTTTCAAATATTTGTGTGGAAAGTGAAATTTTTAGCTAAAATCTTAAACTGCTATTAGAAGCACTCAAAAATATGTTTTAAAAAAAATTTAATCACATTACTGCAGTACATAATGGCACCTTTAACTTTGAAAATTTTATTTATTTATTTATTTTTTTTTTCTTTGTTGTATGAGAGAAAGAGCGCGTTGTGCTCACAAAGTTTTCAGAGTGAAATATTGAAAGTGCAACTTTCATCTAGGAAGCAGCACAATGGAATGCAATGAATCTTTTTTTCTTCCTTAAATAAATTTATTTTCCAGTATGAGGATTGATGACGACTTAGGAGCATAGTTTTTCGGGAATCAAAATTTCAAATGAAATATTACCCAGCCAACGTTGGAAGTGCCCAGTTGTGTCAACAAGAAGATTGTAATCATTTCAGTAAATCTTTCGACACAAACGTTAAAGAGGCAAATCTTCTTGCAGAAGGCATTTGAATGTTTTAAGGAAAAAGTTCAATCTTCATTGCAAAAGTTTTCTTTTTCAATTTCCTTGACTTCATTCTTGTGTCATATCATAATCGTGAAAGACTAGTTCAATCTTCAGTTCGCAAAGTCGAAGTTTTCTAGTTATTCAAGCAACATGCAAATCGCAGTTGACTTCACTCTTGTTGACGCATATCATAATCGTGAAAGACTATTAACGTAATTCGCAACAAGTCGAAGTTTTTTTTTTTCAGCCACAATAACAACGTTCTCGCATTGGGACTTAAAAGAAAAAAGTCTTGCATTGACATAGTTTCTCATACGAAAGACAATAGAATAAAATGACTTGAGAATGACGCAAAACCAAAGAGAAACAAAAATATCAGAAATAACATTTGAACAACATAAGAAGTTACAGCATAACATGGTACACGGGCGTATACGTAATGTAAATTATTTTTTACGACGTGGTGTGCTATTACTACGAGTATTCCAGCAATGGTGAATCAGATTCACTCATAAAGATCAATGAGTTACGTGAGGAGAATCCTCTTGAATAAGATAAACTTTTTAACACTTTTCTGCAGTGTTATAGATTCCCAATAGCCAACCAAAAAAAAAAAAAAAAAATCCTCTGGATTATGTAGATAGTTAATATGGTTGCAAGGAGTTAACCAAATGTATTTTTGCCGCTCTTCTGCTTACTATTGCATAGCTTTTCTGTATGAAATATTAAATTGTTAAACACATTTTCACAACAACAAAAAATCTCTCGAAAACTCGCATGATTTGAAAATGCAACCTAAAAGAAAAGAATATCTCCAGGTGTTGGTCGAATTGAATTGAAAATAATGGTTTACATAATAAAATATTTTTGAGTGCATTTGTAAGAAACAATATTACCAAACATATTTAAACAAATTGTAAAATGATAATAAAAAAAAATATTGATAATTCCATTTTCGATATCGCAATTTAAAAAAAAAAAAAACTATATGGAGTGAACGGTGCCACTGCCAGAGCTGTGAGTTTATTTTACAGCTGTTTACATTGTTATTTTCAAAGATAGAAGTCTGTAAAATGTCATTCCATTTATTGTTTCGTTTGACTGCATTTTACGGCAGGCAAAGAAACACCTAGAAAATTTAAATTTACTTTGACCGGTTCAGGAATTCATTAAGAATGACATAAATTTATTAAAAAAAAAAAAATTTCCTTTCCACACTTCTCGGCAAATTATGAAAAATAAATTTTTTCAATTGCCAAAAATTGCATTTTTCACTGTAAGTGAAAAATGAGGGACCCAAAGGCCCAAATAATTATTAAAAATATTAAAAAAATATTCAAAAGAAATCGCATATTTGTTCAAGAAATGCAAAATTTTGAGTTATATCGTTTCTGTGATTAATGTTCAATATAATTTAAACTGAATAAGTACCAAGGCCTTGTGCATCTTTCTTTCGAGAGCGAAAGACTCAAACTGTTGGTAATGAACAGCTAACGTAACATGACAGGAGAAATATATATTTTAAACGAACTTGTGAGAATACTTATATTTATGGAATAATAGAGAGCATAAGAAAATCCGCGCAAAAATTCGCAAAAAAAAACAGCGTTCCTTGCCGTCTTGTGCACTCAGCAGCGGAAGCCGCATTGCAAAAGCTGCTTTCAAGATTAATTTTATTGCTCCTTCGACCGTCAACACACAGCTCAGCCACAAACGCGGCTTGTCACGCATTACCATTTTAATTATTATATTTATTTTTATTAATTTATTTCTTTTTTCTTTTTAATTTTAGCCTTTTCCTTTTATTTTTACCCAGTCTTCACTCTGCGGAATTTGTTCTTTTTCTTCGAAATAACAGGTTGGCTGATAAGTCCCCGGTATGACACATAGATGGCGTCGCTAGTATTAAATATATATTTTTTTTATATAGTGGCAACCTTCAAATGATTCGTGTCAAAATTTGACGTCTGTAAGTCAATTAGTTTGTGAGATAGAGCGTCTTTTGTGAAGCAACTTTTGTTATTGTGAAAAAAAATGGAAAAAAGGAATTTCGTGTTTTGATAAAATACTGTTTTCTGAAGGGAAAATATACAGTGGAAGCAAAAACTTGGCTTGATAATGAGTTTCCGGACTCTGCCCCAGGAAAATCAACAATAATTGATTGGTATGCAAAATTCAAGCGTGGTCAAATGAGCACGGAGGACGGTGAACGCAGTGGACGCCCGAAAGAGGTGGTTACCGACGAAAACATCAAAAAAATTCACAAAATGATTTTGAATGACCGTAAAATGGAGTTGATCAAGATAGCAGAGGCCTTAAAGATATCAAAGGAACGTGTTGGTCATATCATTCATCAATATTTGGATATGAAAAAGCTCTGTGCAAAATGGGTGCCGCGCGAGCTCACATTTGACCAAAAACAACAAAGTGTTGATGATTCTGAGCGGTGTTTGCAGCTGTTAACTCGCAATACACCCGAGTTTTTGCGTCGATATGTGACAATGGATGAAACATGGCTCTATCACTACACTCCTGAGTCCAATCGACAGACGGCTGAGTGGACAGCGATCGGTGAACCGTCTCCGAAGCGTGGAAAGACTCAAAAGTCCGCTGGCAAAGTAATGGCCTCTGTTTTTTGGGATGGGCATGGAATTATTTTTATCGATTATCTTAAAAGGGAAAAACCATCAACAGTGACTATTATATGTCGTTATTGGAGCGTTTGAAGGTCCAAAATCGCGGCAAAACGGCCCCATATGAAGAAAAAAAAAGTGTTGTTCCACCAAGACAACGCACCGTGCCACAAGTCATTGAGAACGATGGCAAAAATTCATGAATTAGGCTTCGAATTGCTTCCCCACCCACCGTATTCTAAAGATCTGGCCCCCAGCGACTTTTTCTTGTTCTCAGACCTCAAAAGGATGCTCGCAGGGAAAAAATTTGGCTGCAATCAAGAGGTGATCGCCGAAACTGAGGCCTATTTTGAGGCAAAACCGAAGGAGTACTACCAAAATGGTATCAAAAAATTGGAAGGTCGTTATAATCGTTGTATCGCTCTTGAAGGGAACTGTGTTGAATAATAAAAACGAATTTTGACAAAAAAATGTGTTTTTCTTTGTTAGACCGGGGACTTATCAGCCAACCTGTTAGTTTCAAGTTGCCACAAGCTCTGTTCGAGCGACTCACAGATAGGTATGTACAAGGTGAAAAATATATTAATACCTATACATAAATCCAGGCCTTCCTCACGCAGAGAATTATTATGCAGCATAGTAATTTATATAAGAAGGACGAGCACACACCGTTGTCTCTTAGCTTTTAGCGTTGACTATGAAATTATTATGAGGGCACAGGGTTTTCTAATTATCGTATTCAAAGTAAAAACAAAACAAAAAATGAAATTCTCTTGAAGGGTATGTCTATTGTGCAAAGTGAAACTGTTACTGTTTCGAGATCATTACCTTATTGCATTTTATATATGAGCAGGAGTTAATTTCAAGAAGACTCGAAGCTAAATCCGTAATTTTGTTTTTTCTCCTTCTTTTTGTTTTGCATGCATGTTTTGCCCCAGAGTGGCTTCCATTCCGTCGTACACAAGAGTTTGTGACAATCGGATTTCGCAGAGCATTATACCCTGGAGCTCATTAATGCAGCTACTTCAATTTAGTTGAACTTAAGATGGAAATCTGTAATAAAATCCAAACTAAGGAGAACTTTCGAGCATGATTAAAAGGGTGAAAACCTCGTCTACAGTTACTTATTTAAGAATTTGTTCTCTCTTATGAACGAGTGTTCTTAGTTTTTTTGCTAGAAGAGTTTTGAGTTTAAAGCATTTTAAGAGCTAAAAACGATTTCAAATCAATTCTTTTTCTACATATCACAAAATCGGCATGACTCGCATTTCTCGAACAAATATCCGACTTCTTTCGATGCCTGAAAAAAGTAATTTTTCTTATTATTTCTTATTAACTTCTGTGTCAGTCAATATAAATTTGGTGTTGGTTTTCCTGCTGAAAAATCCAGTCAACCATGAAAAAATTTATTTAAAATAAATTTCCCTTTCAATAGTGTCTGTTGTGTGATTAATATTCGGTATGATCTTAGGTGCGTTAAAATAAAAAACAAAAAACTTTCCACCATAGTCTCGTATAGAATTTTCATGATCATATAAAGACCACAAAACAAAAAAAAAAAAATTAACCTAATACGTATAGAATATACAAAATAAAGCGATTGAAATAAAAGTGAAAATTCCGAACCGTTTTATAACTTAAATAAGCTAGTGTATATTTGAAAAGCGAAACGAAGAAAAAGTGTGATGCGAACAAAGGTTCCCGCCGACGCATCGGATCTTAACCTTTTGATGCGACAACCAATAAAATATGTGATTAGAATTTACCAGAACACTTTGGCAATAAAAAAAAACCTGCCTTGCTACACCGATTTTTTTGGCGAATGTACTACCCCATCCATCGCCTTGATTTTTTGTTTTTTTTTTTAACCCCTATTTTTAATGTACCTCTCGTCATTGTGTCGAGCTTAACACATCCTTTCTCTTTGTGTGTATTTTTACTTATTTTATTGCCCCAAAATTGATGAAGGCATTAACTAAGTGAAAAGGTTAAAGTTCACTGATGACCCAAGTGTTCGTTATTTTTATTTTTATATTTTTTTGTGTGTTTGTGTGTTCTCGTTAGCAGATATCAGCTGGTGTTCTCAGGAGTATTGTTTAACATTTTTGTTAATATGTCTACTGTCGCTTGGAGAGAGAAAAATGGGGAAAACGTGCACAATTGGGACCACGAAACTTTCATCTTTTCACAGCAACCAATAAATTACTGAATAGAAAACGAGCACAAAATGATTCAAGGCGACCTTAAAAAAAGGAAACTGATTAAATCACTTCTTCTTCTTATTACATAACGCTGCCAAAAAAAAAAAAAAAAAAAAAAAACAATCACAGTCTATTAATGTAAGACAATCCACGAAGCAATTTAGATTTTAACACATTCGAAAGAAAAAAAATATTTCCTTAATTAATGTCAAAATGCGTGGTCTTATTAGGAGAAGGGCTCGAGTGTGAAAATAATTCATTTTTCTTAGTAAGTAATTTAAAATGTCAAATGTTTTGCTTTTGAATTTCAATTCCAACACCGGTAAAATTACATACATACTGGTATGGAAATACGTACGTGCAATGGTATAAAATCATTGGAAGTGAATTTGCCTTCCAAAGACATTCGTCCTTTCCTCTGTAAAAGCTGTTTTCAATTTAAAAGGACTAGCAATATGTAGACATCCAAGGTGAATTGAAATTCCAAGGCACCTTCAGGCGGTTTTTTTTTTCTTTCTTCAAAGTATATTTGCTATGAAAGCCAGTTCTTTCTTATGTCACAATTTACTCGTACCTATAAAATTAGAAGGGATATCAATTTCTTCAAAGGAATACAATACGTTGAAAAATTTGTCGTGCTTTTTATACGGATTTTTGTTTTGCATAACATTAACATGGTTTGCCGTTTTTTTTTTTATATATATATACCATAATAACATATATATGTATTTTTTTGTATCTTTTATGAAGAAACTTTGCCTTGTCTTTGTGGTAGTGCTAAATTAAAACCACAATAAGATGCGTGCCTATTCAAATCATTTAATCATCCGCAAGATTTATTCATTTAACGTAGCTCAACATAAATTGATCGAATTTACAGCGCAATCAATTAGGCAGTGGTGGAGGGAGTATGTAATAGCTTCAAAAGCCTAGAATTATGCTGATTTAGGTAATTTATTAAGTGTAGGCATCGAAGTCTAATTCGGAAATAAGTCATTCTAAGATTTGAACATATAAATATTCGGGTGTCCCAAAATAAATTTGATAAAATTAAAATTTCAAATTTAAGCCTGGAAGTATGCAACGATTTTTTGTTATACTGTTTTCGAAAGGATAATGGGACGTAACTTTTAAACTATAAGAGTAAAATGCTTATTTCCTTTAACAAATTACAAAGGAATTCGCATTCTTTGAAATCGTGAATCATTACTTTAAACCATATTGATATAATGCTGTGATGCCCAATTTTGATAACAAAAAATTCTATTAAAGACGCCTTAATAGCGTATAAAGTTAGTATATTTTGTAGTTTATGTAAATGAGAACAAAGATTGGATACTTTTCCACCGAATAGTACATAAAAATCCTGAAAAACATTGCTCATAAAGCAGCAAACAACAAACATTTGGAAAAACGTGGCGTTTTTAGAAAAATCCACTTAGCGCAACCTCTAAACCTTTTGCGAAAAATCTGAAAAAATTCTCAAAAATACTTTGACCCATAAGCTTTCGGAAACCTTACGTTCACCTATAAAATTCGAAAAAAAAAATGGGAGACCCACATATATATGTATATATAACCTATCCAGCCTAAATATGACCAGATAAGCTGAAAAATGAGAAAGATGTTTAAAAATTGACAAATCTGAAGCGTTGAATTTTAGCATGAATTTTACCCTTAAAGTATGCAGTCAATATTTAAGGCAAAAATTTCCAATTAGTTTTAAGTATTTTCGTGTGAAATTGTGTTCGAATTATTTTATAATTAATATAATTTCACTATGTACTTCTGATTTCGTGGTTATGTGTCAATATTTTCAATAAAACACACGATTTTCAATATCATAATTTTTTGACTCATACTTTTGGGAGAAGCAATTCAAAGAGACATAACACCAAACTTCGAAGGCACGGCGGCACGAGTTTTCGTGATCCAATCCCAATAATATTAACTATTTAATCTTCTAAGGCCATTTAGAACATAAATGGAGGGTATGCGTTAAAAAATTACTTTAATTTCTGGGTTATAGGTGCGGGTTTTTTGGTCGAAAGCGATTCAAAAACTCGAATTTTTCGCTCCCTTAATTCCATTTGGGACACCTTAATATATACATGAGGCACAAAAAAACTTAAAATTGAACGTGGGAATTCCTGTGCAAATATTCAACGCATCGAAACATATAGAACCAGTTTCAATGAATTGCGCTTTAAGTTTTAAATGGTTTCATATGTTTTCGTGTGTTGAATGGTTGTAGGATTTGCTGCGCAGAAATTTCCACACTATTGGAAACCAGGCATAAGATAGTGAATTATTCCTTTTATTCTAGCACAATAGAGCCACTATGGGTCGCGGTGCGCACAACTCCCCCACTCAATAATAAATTCCTTTTATTCAATGTAAAAGTGTAAAAAGAATCACGATTTCCGTATTGTTAATGACGCGAAAACGTATGTAGAAAATCACGAAGGCCATCGCGTTCATTAGGGATGCAATAAGTCTGATTGATTGACGTTTCTTTTAGTTAAGTCCGCTGTCATGGTAACCGTTGTTCATCTAACATAATATGCAAAGAGATTAAATATTTGTACCCGACACACTCTGTGTCGAGGGTATATTGCGTTTGTGTGGTTGTGTGTAACACCCAGAACCAGTCGAGATAGACTATACAAAATATATATAGAAATGATCAGCGTCACTAGGAGATTCGATTTAGACATGTCCGTCTGTCTGTCCGTCTGTCCGTCTGTTTGTATACAGTTTTCTTATAGAAGGAGTTGAGCTATCGCGACAAAATTTGATATGCGTACTCACAAGCACATGAGTAAGAACAAGTATGGACCTGATCGGACCATTTTTAGGGGTATCTCCAGTACTAGGGTCTGTTACGAAAATCACAAAAACTGCTATAAAATCGAAGTTTTTCAAGATATTTTGATGAATTTTGATATTTGATCATATTTAAAGGACAGTAATATTATTTCGAAAAATTTTAAAAGTGGGCGTGGCAGAAGAGCGGTTTTCGAAAATTGTCCCTTACACCCGAAATTCAAATGGGACTTGAACGAAATTTGGCACTTGTGCTTCCTTTGAAGCCTTAAACATCCTTCCAAAAAATTTCTTTGATCGGTCCATTGTTAAGGGTACCTACAGTACTAGGGTCTGTCACAAAAATCACAAAACTGCCTTAAAATCGGACTTTTTCGAAATATTTCAACGAAACTTAGAATTTGAGCCTCTATTGAAGCCTCCGATTAGAATATATAATATAAAAAATTTTAAAGATGGGCGTTGCAAAGGGGCGGTTTTCATAAAGAAATTTAACAAAAGTCGGCATATGGGACCACTTATGGACTTAAACACCTCTTGATTTCAACAAAACTATTTGAACGTGTGTGTCTGTGTCGGGTATTCTATTGTCAGGCTCGCCTGACTATAACACCCTTACTTGTTTTCTATTACAATCATCTACTACGGTGATAGCTATTCGAGGACTTTTATTTGTACGAATTGAGGATCACTCTCTCGCCCGAAGAAGATTTTTTCTTACGCTTCAATTGATCCTTTTTCTGTCCTTTTTCACTTCTCTAGGAACTTAGGTACCATCGCAGCCATCTTAGGTACATTTTCATTGGCTGATCGTTGAAATTTTAACGATTTTCAAACAATTCTTTGAACAATTCAGTACCTTGTGAACATAAAAATTTCCAAATATAAAAGATGTTCCCTTTAGGAAGCTGACAATGAAGCATTAATTTCCCGTTCACCAAAAAACGCTTAAAATTTTTCATAAAAAGTTTTCGTTTTGTCATTCACTTTAAAACTGAATTTTTTATGTATCCCAAGTTGAAAAAATAAAGCTTTTGAAAAAACTAAACAAATTCTTTAAATGAACTTCGACCAATAAAAAAATAATTAGCTTGGGTACAACTTTTTTAAAAAGGTAGAATATTTGTGATTGATTCAGTTACTTAAAAAACTATCTTTGCACACAATTGCATCGAAGTAAGAACATTGAAGTATTTTCTACGCCAGATTCGTACACCGAGACAAATAACAGCAGTTAAATCAACTACTTAGAACAGTTAAAGTAAGAGTAGTCAAATAAACTGTATTCCGCGTTAAATGAATGCGACACAAATTTTCTCTTAAATTTTTAAGGTTTTAATTTATTTAATTTTTTTTTTAATGGTTCATTTTCAAGCGAAAAATTTTGGGAGTGAAACAATTCCTTAAGCACGTTCCCCAAAACTTGAGCAACCTTAAGCTCAAGTGAGCATTTTGACCAACAAATTAAATTCGTTCGTTTAGCGTAAAGGTTAAGACGTTCGCCCAGCGATCTAGTAGTGGTCAGCGGTTCGAGGCTCGGTGGAGGCGAGAAAATTTAAAGATATGAAAGAGAAAAAGATTTAAATAGAAACAAATAAATAAAGAAAAAATATAACAATTAAAAAAAAAAAATATTAATAAAAGAAGATAAAAAAAAAGTCAAAGCAAAAAATAAATTTTTTTCCCAGTCGCTGGTGACAGTTGATTTAACCGCGAGACAGTTATATCAACCATCAGGTAGTTATATCCCTATTGACTGTGTTTGTACTGTTGAATCGACCGCTACTACACATAAGCTAATTAACGGTGAACTCGGTTATTTTAACCTGCTTTTTCAGTTAATATAACTACCTTTTTCTCTGGTGTACGTTTGTTATCAAATCAATCGCTTCGTTACAAATCCATTGCATCCACTTCACAACAACACGAATTCGAGTACCCATTTGAACCACAATTAAATCACAACTCGATACTATGAAAACGTAAGTTGAAGTATCTTAAGACCATAGAATTTTGCAAAGCAAATCAACGAAACATAATATTTTATTTTGCATTGTGAAGAATAAAGATTCAAAGGAAATTTCAAATCGAAAGAAGAAGTCATCCCCCACCCGTCCTATTGTCCCGAATTGATGTTTGGTATTTCCATTTCTAATTCCTTTAAATTATTTGAAATATTTAAATTCTGTTCATTAGCTCTCTTAAAGCAGTCAGTCACGATATCGGGATGTTCGCATGCGAGTTCCATGATTGTTCCTCGAATGAATTCCTTCAGCTTCAAATCCGGACCATCATAGTGAATAAATAACATGTCCAGTGCCTTCTTTAGAAAATTATCCCAAACGGCGCGATCATGTTCGTCATTGCCATCGTCATTGCCATCGCCGTTGCCATCGTCATTGTCATCTTCGTTTGCTTTTTGCTTTTTGAATATTGGCTTCAGTTTGTTAATCGATGTGGCGGCTAATATTCGAATTTCACTCGCCGGATCGTCCAGACGTAGCAGAATCGAATAGGCAATTGGCTTAAGCTCATCGAGAGGCACTTCACCGAAATTGCCAATACACTTTATTGTATAGTAACGAGTATTTACGGCATGATCTTCCAATAGATTCGGAATGAATGTAGCATATTCAGGCAGCAATTGCCTGGCCTCAGTCGGAGCTCCCTGCGAAGCGGCACACAATGTTGCCACTGCCAGTGAACGCATCGACTCTGCGGAAGCACCGGCACTCCATTTCAAATTTGGCCTGACGATCGCTTCGAGAAAACTTCTCAATAGTGCAACGCTCTCCTCGGTTTCCCGATTAATCGTTTCGGACCATTGTAACATTTCCATTGAAATGACCGTGAAAACATTGATTTTCGCTTCGGACGAACAATGCTGCCAGACGGTTGTAATTTTTTCCTGCAATTCCTTTAGATATGGCGCACGAAATTTTACAATATTTATAAGACCATTAAGCAAGAGAATCGGTTCGCTTAAGCCATCGAGTGGCGCATCAAGATTTTGAACGTATTCCAGTGCGCGACCAAAATATTTCTCATGTAAATTTTCCAAGCTTATCAGCTGCCGCTGCGCCAGACGCTTGAGTATGTTATTGGCTTTCTCCATGAATTCATCGAATTTACAGCAATCAGTGCTCTCGGCAAGCGCCAGGACCTTAACAGTTATAATATATAAATTCGCATTCAATTCTTCGAGCGAATTTCGGTAATCGTTTGATCCATCATCTCCTCCGCCGCCGGCTCCTTCACCGTCTTCTCGGCCTTCTTCGGTAAGAATGATTTTATCCGACTTAAAGAGCAGCACGGCGGTCAATTCGATGAGATACATCTGAATGGCAGGCTTTAACGATTGCGAATATTCCGATTGAACGAGAACTTGTGAAATTCGAAGTACATCCTTAAGGGCGCAACGTGCCGTTGCGTTGAACATTGCCCAGAAACATTTCAGATATCCCTCACGTGCACCCTTCGCAAGCCCATCGAAACCATGCTCGAACCAATCATCATACGACATTAGACGACCCATTAAATCGGAGACCTTCAGTGCTTCCATCGAAACGGAGTGCTCACAATCGCGACAAGCACGCGCCAAATCGGCATAGATTTCGAAAAATTTGAACGTTATAGCCGCCTCAGCATGGAGTACGAACTGATAGAGCAAACGCAACGAATGCAAACGGACATTATCCTTCCAATCGGCCGATTCGCGTGTTATCAACGTTAGAAGACGTAATGATCGCTGCACCAATCCACGACATCCGATCGATGGCCGAACAATGCCTTCGGGATAGTTCTCGGCCTTAAGATCACCAATTTCCTGTTTGCTTAATTCCGCTTCATTTTCCTCATAATACTGCTTGCCACATTTCACCCACAGCGGCAATATGAATTCAACAACTTCGGGTGAATCGTCTTTCAAGCAGCAAAGCACCAATGGAATTATCCGATCAAAATACGAATACCGATCGTGAAGTTGCATCAGCATGACAATACCCATTTTGCCACACTCACGGCGCACCAGCGGCATCGAGTCCATTAGAAGCGGCGATACCTCCATGAACAAACGTGACAGCAAATCACCACGGGCGTCGACGTGCAGGGCCAGATGGGTCAAGGCTTGAATGGCCGATATACGTACCATCGAATGCTTATGATTGAGAACACCGTAGAGCGAAGTGACCAATGAATCGGCTAGTTTCTGGAACAGAGCACTCCTACCGGCGGCGGCAGTTCGACTGAATAGCGAGACGATGCAAGCACAGGCTTCTCGCTGCACAGCTGGATGGGTGTCGCGTATGGCTTTCCGGAGGATTTGCCTCAAGAAATCCTGACACTCCTGGACCATTCCGTCGATGCCCTGCGGATAGAGCGCGATCAACGAATGCAGCTGCTGAACGTACATCAGACGTATCTCTTCGCTTTCCTCGATCGTCTCGTCGCCACCGATTCGATCGAACAGGGTGCTCATTATGTTAAACACATGGAAATCATTTGGCGGCATACGTTCGAGAAATTGCGATACCGTATGCGCTGCTTGATCGCGAACGCTCTCATAGCGATCCGAATAGCACTTCAAGAGGTACAAGTAACATGCATCGAAAGCGTCCAGGATCTGCGATTGCCATGTCTTCGGGTTCTCACAATACTTTTGCAGCTCCTCGAATGCCGAAATCTTCGAGCGTCGTTCGGGAACTTGTAATTTTTCACAAATGTTCTCTATATTGAATTTATCCATTTTCAGTTCGCTCGAGCTTGTTTTATTTTTCTTGCTCAATTTATTTTATTTGATTTGATATTATTTCAGTGTTATTTTTGAAATGAAATCGAATGAAGTAAAAAAAAAAAAAAAAAAACAAACAAACAAACAAATTGGAAAGCGAAAGAGTTGCTATGAAACGATTCCGCATAGAAATTCGTCTATTAATTTGTATGTTTCCATGGAAACGTGGCCGCCGTCTATTTATTTGAAACGTATCTACAATTTGCGAAGAAATTCTTATTGCCGCACCTTCATCGATAGAGCAACATGGTTGAAAGGACATGGGGATAGTTTGGGCGCTTATTAAGTCCCTAAGCATTTGGGGGCAAAACGAATACAAGAACTCAAAAGGACGATCTATAAATCTATAAATTTGGAAAGGGAATAACGTTTCGTAATTCACAACATTAGGGAAATGAACGAGAATACGAGAGCAACGAGAAAGTAAAGGATTCCGAATCAAGTTTGGCTTAATCCCTGGATGATGGAAAGTTAGTTAAAACGTACAAGTTTTATCAGTGAGTCAGCAAATATGGAAAGCCGCAAGCGAATCCCTGGAATTCAAAGGCTTAAATGGATTTGGTTAAAGTGGAAAATGAAGGAAAAGGACAAAAACTCGAGACCGAAATGTTGAGGAAAAATGGGATTTTTTGTTTGCCTTCTTCGGTTTTTTTTTTTTTTTTTTTAATTCCGACAAGTCCCGCAGGACTTCGTGTCGTTTTTCACGTTTTTGTTGCTCACATTAGTTGGACACATCTGTGGTGAAGCAATTTGTTTTGTTGCAATGTAGTAGAAACGGAAAACTTAATCCAAAAAACAACGCGTTTCTTCATGGTTCGAAAAAAGCTCAACAACTGAACGATGAATTGATTTCCGTTTAAAGGCATTTAAGAGAGAAGGGACCAGCAAAAATTCCATCGTTATAACCGATAATCGCTATATCCGGTAACAGAAATTAAGAAGAATTAGAATAGCGAACCAATCTTTACCTTAAATGTTCGTCGCCATGACCGATAATTGTTCTAAGCGGTATCATTATAACCGATTTTTACTTTTTTATCTTTAAATTTTTCATTATTAATATTTTTTCCTTCTTTCAGATAAAACAACTTTGTGGATCGTCGAGTGGAATTGAGAATATATCATGTATGCATAACAATACCATATGTTATGTCCGTTTTTTCGCTGGACAGTCCGTTTTTTTTTAAGCCGATACAGCGGTCATGCGAACATATTTGAAATCATGATTTATCATGCGATTGTACTTTTTTTTAGAAATATGCCCACAGCCCATCATTTTTTGAATTCAAAATTTTCAAGATCCGACAAACGACGAGTACCATTGTGAGGGGTAGGTTCTTTACATCCACGCGCTTCGTCTCGCCTATAAACCGAAACATTGCCGGCAATAGTTGCCCTAATGTAAAATGGCACATTGACAAGTTTGATTTAAATTGGCCTGAAAATTTTGATGAAGAATAATTGTTTTTTATTCACTTAAAAACTGGTGATTTGCACTCTCAAAACTTAATTGCTTAGTTGTATTTGAAAATCTCACAATTGTTAGTTGTGAGTCCAAAAAATGCAATTTGTTTGAACATAAATATTGGATTTTTGTGTAAATATATACTTAAAAATGTGTCCGTTTTTTTGTACATTTTTTCCAATTTAGCGTACAGCAAAATAAAGTTTTTTTTTCACATTTGTCCGTTTTTTTTTTTTGCAGAAGCGAGATGGTAACGTTATGTATGCACATTAGAGCGGATCAAATTGTTCGACAAAAAAAAAGTGTCAAATCCTATAGCAAGGCATGATTCTAAGATTTTTTCTAAGCAAGAATGCCCAATCAACTATAGGTCAAAAATGAAATTTGTTTCGCCGGATTTTCGAAAGAAGGTCGACCTGAAATATGCCTATAAATATGCTACAAAGAGTATGGGAAATTTTAAATCAATTTGGTTCATATAATCAGCAGGTGCAATCCATGCACATCCATAAACTCAGCTTTCCTAGCTGATCGTCTACTCGGTGGGTGCACTCCATGCACCCTTGCAATCCACGCACATCCATAAACTCAGCTTTCTTAGCTGATCGTCTACTCGGTGGGTGCACTCCATGCACCCTTGCAATCCACGCACATCCATAAACTCAGCTTTCCTAGCTGATCGTCTACTCGGTGGGTGCACTCCATGCACCCTTGCAATCCACGCACATCCATAAACTCAGCTTTCCTAGCTGATCGTCTACTCGGTGGGTGCACTCCATGCACCCTTGCAATCCACGCACAGCCTAGCTGCTTATAATCTTCGTTTCCGCACCGTCAATATTTTACGTGTTTCTTCACATATCAGCAAAGCCAAGTTTTCGGTATCCGAGGCCCGCAATGAACTTATTACTAATTTGTAATATTGTCCAATTAGGTGTAAGATTTAAAAACTTATTGCTAGACTCCTATATTAGAGGAGTGATCCAATAAATAATAAAACGTTTAAAAAAAAAAAAAAAAAAAAAAATTTGGTTTTATATTTTACTAAAATAATCTTAGCATATTTTTAGGCACATGCAACAATAAAATTTTTGCTTGCAAAACCAACAGAAATAATGCATTTTAGAAGGGTTCTTCAATAAAATATTGCATGTTTTCAGTTGTTTTACTTTTAACAGATATAGGGGTGATAGTTTTTCTACCATTTGAGAGGCTTTAATGGATAAAGACGACAATAATTTACTTAAAACGATATAAAAACCTATTTTTGCAAATCCGGCGAAACAAAATTCACTTTTGTCCTATGCTTTCTTGGGCATTATTGTTCAAAATTGTTCGCAGAATACTATTCTGCTATAGGAATACGTTTCCTAAAATTTGATCCGCTCGAATGCACATACATGTCAGCGTTGCCAGTTGGCGTGTCTCGCAAAACGGAATATTTTCCAAATTTTTCTGGTAATCTGGCAAGCGTTCTGTTAGACGGCATTAGAAGAACGAATTTGTTGGAGTGTAGGTGTAGAGGAATGCCGAGGGCGCTCTATAGAATGGATTTTGTTTTTTTGTGAATACCCGGACGCTGTATCCGATAAATTATATAAATTTGTACCCGGCAATCATTTTGAGTCCTTATTTGGAGTAGGAGTCCTCATATATTACACGTTTTTCGAACTTATTTCTGAGCCTCATATATCACACATACATATGTATGTATGTATGTAAACCTCAATTGAAAAAATTTTAAATGATGGCCAATTATTTCGATTTACGAGTACAATATCTTTCGTTTGAGTGGGGGCCGTCTTCGAAACTCAACACTTTTTTTCACGTGTGAAACGCCCTAGTGTATACACATAAGAATTTTATGGGATCTAAACATTAGTTAGGCTGCAATTATAGTGAAGCCGAAGATGAAGATGAAGCGTAAGCTGTCATGTTTTTGTAGTATTTTCGCAACAACAAATACATGACAGCCTACGCTTCATCTTCATCTTCGGCTTCACTATAATTGCAGCCTTAGCGTATGTTTTTTATTAAACTATATTAACTGTGGTACAGTCAAATCTCGACAATTTGGATCACAACGAGCTATTTTATGTAAAACGCTGTCGAAATGCTATTGCCACATTGATTTTAATTCTATTTAAAAAGAATAATAACCTTAAGAGTTCGAATAATGGAAAATGGATTGTTTATAAAAATATTCAATTGATGTTCTATCGAACATAGTCAAAGAAAACCTTAAAGAAATTTTTATGTACTTTCGAAATTATTGAAAATTATTTCGCACGATTAGACGTACTTTAAAATTATTTACGATACAATAGCTTGTGCGACTTTTCTCCATCACTTTTGTGAATTTCCTTTAGAATAGAAATTTTGTTTTTTTTTTTTGTATTTTGTTTCCTTCAACACGGAACAAGATTCGTTTCCGGTATGTTCGTTTGACTTATTTCTATCACTGAAAGCTTTTTATTCTTAAACATACTTCTGCACTCTTCTTATTATGTTAACCGTTGAATGAATTTCCTATGGAAGATTTTGTCATACAAGTCAAGACATATTTCAATTGATACGACAATAGCACAGCATTCAGCGCTCAGTCGTAATAATATCCATTGATGGGGAGTCGTCAAGTGTTTGGAAAATTGAATTTTTCCGAATTCCGAATTGCTATAATTTTTATTCTTTATTTTATTTTGAATTCTATTTTTCGTTTTGTTAAGTTCGAGCGACATAAAAAATCTTGATTCGTTGCGAAAGCATCGTATTTTTAACATTCAATTGAGATTTGCCGTTTAGGTTTCAATGAAATTTATTCAATTTTTAGAATCGCCAAAAAGTAGGAGAATCTTATACATCTGTTGTGGAGGAAAATTTTGGGGTTTTTTTTGATTTGTTTAAAGATTTGTGTTTCAAGCATGATGCGTCAAACATTGAGCACTGCAAGCAAGTAGCTATAAAATGTTTCAACACTTTAAACGGACACTGTAACATGTGCTCAAAAGAGCAGTGTGACAAATCGTTTGCCAGTGAAAAATGCCTTCGAATCCACATTCCCAGCGCCCAGCAGTGCCTATAGCCTACAAAGTATACGAGATTGTAAGCGAACTGCCAACCAACAGCTTACAAAGTATGTGATATTGTAGGCGACCTGCCTACCAATAGCCTACAAAGTATACGAGATTGTAAGCGACCTGCTTACGAATAGCCTACAAAGTATACGAGATTGTAGGCGAACCGCATACCAATAGATTACTTTATGTGGTGTTGGTAGACGTTCACTCTACAAAACGGCCACACTCGAACAAAAGTATACTGGGATGGTATATGTGGTCCTATGCATTACGGCCTGCGAAATGTGTTGCGGTTCATCGCTTCTGTATGCAGAATTTTGGCCACTGGATTGACGATAAATATCTACATACCTGATGAAGAGAAAATATTTCCGTGCATTTTTTTTTTTAAGAGAAATTTTCCAAGGCCTACCTGCTCGAATAACATCAAAGAAAGCATAATGAACGAAATCATGAATGCGATGTGTGTGAAAAGGGGAATGTACTGATGATTATGTAAAATTCCTACAATAATGTTTAAAGAGAGTTTTAGCAACCTTAGAAACCAATATCTCTAAAGATCTCTTTCTAATGCAAAATATTATAATTATTCCAAAAAAAAAAACCAAAGATATCGGAAGTCTGTTCGGTTTTCTTCCCGAAAATGATGTACGATTTTTTGCGGAATTTCTGCTACTAATTATGTTCATATAATTGTTAAATCTTTAATGTGTTTGCAATAAAATTTGTTTAGTTTATTCTAAAAAAGCGAGCACCAAATGATACAATTTTGCTTATTAGCACAATTGGCAGGCATCGCCATCACCTTGTCCAGAGGAAAAATTCAACCAATATATTCTCTTGTGGCCGTACTGATGAAATCAACGAAAGTTCAATGCTGCAATTTCGCTGCAACAGAAACAAATTGGGGGCTACACAAACAGTTATTTGATCCATGCAATTTAATTTCATGAGCTGTTTGCTTCATACATTATGTAAAATGGTTTCTAGACTATGCAAGCAATAAAGGCAAAGAAAAACCTTAGAGATGAAGCTCAAAACACACGACGCTCTTTTGGTGTCATTTTAAGTGTGTTTTATACATTGCCGACAGCTGTAACTTTTCTCTTAAGTAGATAGGTAGGTACCCTGCAGTAATATGGACTGACCCAAGTGTAGCCTTCAGTCAGTCCTTCATGTTACCAATACTAGTTGCCTCATAATTCCACTTCTAATGTATTCAACTGACCTTTTTAACATGGGCCTGTCCTAGGGGGGGAGGGGAGACTAGTCCGCAAAACGGCTGATCATAGGCCAGTTTTTTTGGGTCAATTGTCGTAATTTTGTCTGGTTTTAAGATAGTCAAATGAGGAAAATAAGCAACAAATTTCTTATATACATTCTAAGTTGATGAAAGTGTCATTTACAGACTACCCATAAACCAACCCGTTTATTACCGACCGTCGGCTAACCGAATTCGATGGAGCGAACTGCCATAATTTAACCGGTAGGGTTTGGATCGGTCAAAGGCCAGTCCTTCTTAGAAAACTGACCGGCTCATTACTGCAGGGTAGGTTCAAGTGGCTGCCACTTAGGCCGTTATTCGGCCAATGGTGATACCAAGGAGGTTTTCTTGTGTTTGTCTGAGTGTATGTCTTATTATGTACTGTGCCGCGAACACGCGATTTTTTGAAAAACCAGTGCTAGGCTTGGAACATTACACTCCGTTTCGCCTGTGCCGGGAATCGAACCTCGGACTCTGGGATCAAGAGCATAGCACGCATCCTCTACGCTATCCCAGAGCCACTATATAAAATAAAAAATTAAAAATTTTACTAATTTTTGTTATTCATCAATAGCATCATTAATTAGCTTAATTTAAAGATTTTCAGAACCAAGCCAACCATATTCGGATTGCTTCGGAAAAGAGTGTACAAGGACTGCTTTTAAAGCACTCTTACGAAATGTTTCCGGAGTGCTCCGAATGGGAGTTCAAAAGGACTCCTATCGGGACTGTTCGAAGTAATACTTTTGCAAGGGTCTCAAAAGAACACCGCCTAAGAGTATTTAGGGGGATTTAATGAGTAATTTTTTTTTAAATTTATAACCAGGGATTTTTTTAAAGCACGCTTTATGGAGCACATAGGAAAGGCCTACCCAAAGCGGCCATGCTCGAACAAAGTAGATGTGTAAAAGTGATTGGAAAAGTCTATGATATCCCCTCGCTTAGGAATGTTCAAATGATCAATCCGGAGAGCAAAAAATTTGCAACTGGGAGGCTATTCCACATTATAAAAAAAATACTTTGCATACTTTAAGGCTCAAAGTTAAAATATTCATTGTTTATATCTATTTTTGTGGAACAAGATGCACAGCAAAAGAATTTTTCATGATATTCTTTGCAATAAAAAATTGTTAATATTAAAAATGAAATGAAAAAAATAGATTATATTGAATCGAATTAGTAAATATATGTTCCACTATTTTGGACAGAGTAAAGTGAGAATAATGCCTCTTCTTTGTGTCAATATCTTCAAGCTTCGAAGTGCAAAAAACACTGCACATTCCATTGCAATGCTATGCTCAGTCCAATCAAGTCATGAGTCCAAGACAGTGCAATGGATTTCAGTGTGTTCCAGTCTACTGGGCTTTTGAAGGAATTTTCATTCGGACACGTGCGTCACACACTATCACTGATGGACATTGCGATTGAGTTTATGACATCATCAAGAACAGACGGTCTTGTTTTTCAGCTTTAATTACCAACACATGCTCTTGTGGTTTTCTTAATTAGATTTTCTAAGTGTTTTATAGAATTTCTTTTAACGTTTCGAAATGTCATATGAAGAAGGAGAACTTTCAATTAGCAGCAATTACAAATAAAATACATTTGAAACCAATTGAATTGCCTAAAAAATAATCCACTCTCATGATCGATTTGTGGGTAAAAAAAAAAGAGTTTATTTTTTAATTGATTTCAAACGACTTTATTGTAAAAACCATAATTGATGAAACCACAATCACAGGGAAAATAATTACGGTCAAAAGTCTGAAATAAATTTGAATTAATTTAAAATGAGTTTCACATATTAAGGCGAAAAAAAATACATAGAAATGAGTTTTTTTTTTTTTCAAAAACCATAGACACATTGACAATATATGAATACCATAGCGACGTATGAGCTCGTTGTGCGTTTGAAATAAACCTGATTATGCATAACATGTATACTAGGGTGTCCCAAAAAAAGATTTTTTTTTAAATTTCATAGCTGCACAAGCGTTTTTTGAAAGCTAAAGGGGTAAAGTATTTTTCAGAATTTTTTCAGATTTTTTGGAAAACGTTTAGAGGTCCCCCAAAGCCGTTTTTCCCTAGTTAACAGAGCTTTTGGACTTCCATTAATTGTAAGCATATTTTCATTTACGATGCACTCGTTTTGAGTCTTGCTGCCATCGTGTCAAAAGAAAAATGTTTAATCTTTCCGTCTGTGTCGAAAAAGCAAAAAGTTCGATTGTTCTCGTGGTCTATTTTCAGCGACAATCTCAAATTTTTTCAAAAATTTACTTTAACAGCATAAAAAAGGTGTCATAACTTCTTAAGTTACTATAAAACTATGAAAAAGTAATGATGCAGTTTGATAGACTTTGCGTTTGTTAAAGCGTGTAAATATTAAAATATTTATTTACTTTCGCGGTGGTAACGTAATAACCTAAAAACAATGTGTTGCATACATAAAGGGGTATATTTTTAACAGTCTTTGCTTATGTGATTTAAAAATTTTCTCAGTTTTCTGTATACATAACAGAGTTCTGGAAACTTCTGGAAAAATTTATTGCATACTTAAAGTGCAAGTACAATTTGCATTTTTAAATGTACATTGATAATATCTGTGCCAATTGATCATAACTTTTTAAGTCAAAAACCGTTGTTTCGCGAAAATTCTCTTTAAATTTTGCACGCCTTCTCTTGCTAAACGATGTTTTATTTAGAAAAATGATAGGAACACAAGTGTTAAACCATAACATGGGCCGGTTTAAAAGAATTGCACCAGTACCAATGACTTATTTCTCATAAGTCACCTGGCACAGATATTATAATATAAATTGGTCAGTAATTATCATACATTAAGCAGCCAACTATTGTGTTATTTTAGAGTAAACACTTCTCCATCGTCACGATTCGCGAAATTCTCAATATTTTAATTTTCCCTATTTAGGATTGCGTACTTAGCAACCAAAAAAAATCCTCTATTGAGATAAGATGTGACCATGGACATAATTTGCAAAATTCTAAAAACTTAAATTTTCACTATTTGGGATTGTGCATTCAGCAGCCAAATATGCTGCTCTATTAGGGTTAAAATTCGACCATGGCCACCATTCGCGAAATTTGCAAATTTTTGATTTTCACTAATTTGGATTGTTTTTTTAGCAACCAAAAATAATCCTCTGTTGAGTTTAAAATTTGACCACGGCCTCAACACGCGAAATTCGCGAATTTTAGATTTTTACTATTTTAAAGTGTTTACTCTAAAAGAACACAATAGTTGGCTGCTTAATGTATGATAATTACTGACCAATTTATATTATAATATCTGTGCCAGGTGACTTATGAGAAATAAGTCATTGGTACTGGTGCAATTCTTTTAAACCGGCCCATGTTATGGTTTAACACTTGTGTTCCTATCATTTTTCTAAATAAAACATCGTTTAGCAAGAGAAGGCGTGCAAAATTTAAAGAGAATTTTCGCGAAACAACGGTTTTTGACTTAAAAAGTTATGATCAATTGGCACAGATATTATCAATGTACATTTAAAAATGCAAATTGTACTTGCACTTTAAGTATGCAATAAATTTTTCCAGAAGTTTCCAGAACTCTGTTATGTATACAGAAAACTGAGAAAATTTTTAAATCACATAAGCAAAGACTGTTAAAAATATACCCCTTTATGTATGCAACACATTGTTTTTAGGTTATTACGTTACCACCGCGAAAGTAAATAAATATTTTAATATTTACACGCTTTAACAAACGCAAAGTCTATCAAACTGCATCATTACTTTTTCATAGTTTTATAGTAACTTAAGAAGTTATGACACCTTTTTTATGCTGTTAAAGTAAATTTTTGAAAAAATTTGAGATTGTCGCTGAAAATAGACCACGAGAACAATCGAACTTTTTGCTTTTTCGACACAGACGGAAAGATTAAACATTTTTCTTTTGACACGATGGCAGCAAGACTCAAAACGAGTGCATCGTAAATGAAAATATGCTTACAATTAATGGAAGTCCAAAAGCTCTGTTAACTAGGGAAAAACGGCTTTGGGGGACCTCTAAACGTTTTCCAAAAAATCTGAAAAAATTCTGAAAAATACTTTACCCCTTTAGCTTTCAAAAAACGCTTGTGCCCAGAAAAAAATTTTTTTTTGGGACACCCTAATGTATACATCAGTGATGGGCACACCACCACCATTACATTTTTGCTTGTGTTGCCGACAAATGCACTGACAGAAATATTGCGTGAGGCGGACAACGAAGGAAACTTTAGGACGCATAAGCGAGAATTTTTATGATTTTTTTTGTGACTTGTGTTAAGTTTTTTAAATATGCATATATGCATAAAGGACGAAACTTTAATCGATGTTTGGAAACATGAAATATTTTTCATGCTCTTTGTTTTTTTCCCATTACTTTTCATGAAATTTCGCTCTGTGCATTAGGGTGTCCCAAAAAGGAAATTTTTTTTGGAAGGTGATTTTTTCGAAAGCTTATGGGTCAAAGTATTTTTGAGAATTTTTTCAGATTTTTCGCAAAAGGTTTAGAGGTTGCGCTAAGCGGATTTTTCCAAATGTTTGTTGTTTGCTGCTTTATGAGCAATGTTTTTCAGGATTTTTATGTACTATTCGGTGGAAAAGTATCCAATTTTTGTTCTCATTTACAGAAACTACAAAATATACTAACTTTATACGCTATTAAGGCGTCTTTAATAGAATTTTTTTTGATCAAAAATGGGCATCACAGCATTATATCAATATGGTTTAAAGTAATGATTCACGATTTCAAAGAATGCGAATTCCTTTGTAATTTGTTAAAGGAAATAAGGATTTTACTCTTATAGTTCCAAAGTTATGTCCCATTATCCTTTCGAAAACAGTATAACAAAAAAAAAACGTTGCATATTTCCAGGCTTTAATTTGTGAAAAGTTTTGCTATATTTTTATATGAATGTTCTTTTGAATTTTTGTCTATAGTACACATAAATGAGGTACTATGTATGGCGTCCGTATCTGTCCGTATTTATATTCAAATTTTATTACAAAAATATCAGCTAACTTCATCAATTTCATTATATTTATAGTATGTCCTACCATAATGTGAGAAGGTATTCTCAGCCAATCAGATTAACTAATAAAATACTTTAAAAAAATCATTTTAAATGTCAGACGATCTCTTTATACATATATCAAGTGCGTCTTTTCATCTCTTAATTCAGCTCAAATTACAATTTCAAAAAAAGGAAAAAGAAAAAAGAAAGGATTTGATTGAAATTTTGTGTTTGCTGCTGCTTGAGAGCTTTGAGAGCGAAGCGAAAATATCCTCAAGCTTTGATTAGCACATTATCGGTGCCTAGAGACGGCAATAAGTAGGTAAGAGTATTTTTCTGACATGGCTTAAATTAAAAAGCACACTTGACTGATTTAAATTACGAGTACTTAAGTCTTCATTGTCATGAGGTAATTGCTTTCAAGTTTTTCTTTTTCTTTGGAAAAAAAATAAATAGGTACATACTTAAAAATTATCTCTACGTGTTGTTGGCAGCTTTAAAGAGGGGCGATAGATACATGTGGAATTTTTTATGAATCGATTTTTTTTTTATGTGTTTCACTAGTCAGAATGGAGGACCTCTGTGTCTAAGTGGTTTGAGATGCTAACTTACGAAGCGAGAAGCTCTGGGTTCAACTCCCAGCTGAGGTTGTGGACGTTTGTGTTGTTATTTTTTATTTCGGTTTTTTCTTTGTTTTCCCATTATTTGTGGTATCTCAACGGGCCCATAAGAGGCCTAAGTGTGTCACGAGTTAATGATGGCAGCCACACTGTCACCAAACCAACACTAATAGTCAAAAATCAATAGAGTGCCCCGCCTCAACTCTGCTTTCTTGGCATGTTTCTCGAAACCAATTTTTTTTGGGTGTGTGGGAAAGATAACTAGATAAGTTCCTAACCGGGCTTAGGGAGTTGTTTTTTATGCCTTGGATATTTGAGAATATCGTGCTAAAAGGAATTTTCGAAATTCGAAATAGTTAAGAAGATATAGCCTTCTTGGTCGAGCCAGGTCTGTAGAACTGTCACCATTATGGCCAGAAACTCAATTATAATTTTAACAAATTTTTTCCATACTATATTTTTTATACTGCCTTACAAAAAAATATACCCGAAGTCGATGTGTCATTTTGTAAAAAAAAAATCTCAAAATTATTTTCGAGCGTTGACCCCATTTTTTCATTTCATACAATTCGGAGACGAGAAATCGTGGCCGCCAGCACTAAACCTTTTTTTTGGAGTCTAATTTTTTGAAGAATATTTAGAACATATTTACTCATTTTTTAATTTTTTATTCTGAACACAATGAAAAAAATTAAAAAATCTCTTTAAGTTTTCTATCAGGAATTCAAAAAAAATGGTCCCAACAGCACTGCTAAGAAGGCAACTTCCTTAATAGAATTTAACATACATCTGCTCTTAAGGATTAGTTTCTATTTAATATGGTTTCCAGACTATTGCGTTAAACTGAATTTAGTACCTTAAGTAGACTTAAGTAGTGAGTTTAAACTGAGTTTAGGGTATTTAAATTCAGAAATAAACTCATGAGTTTAGGCATTCGTTGCTGCAACCCTTACATTTCACTACCTTTTTTGACAACGATGAAATTACCTGTTTGCTTCTTTTTTCAAATCTTTAGAGGTGAATGAATTTTCGTTTGTTTTAATAATAAAAATAAATAAAATATCTTTCTCCCCAATTAATCTTGTTTGCGCCCGGATTTGAACCTCAGCCTTTCGGGTTCCAAAGCGGAGGCCAATCCACTATACCACGATATCTTTTCGATCAATCAAAGCAAACATCTAATTTAAGTTCGAAGAGGCGTGTGAGCTCGTAAACTCAGAATTTACAGTCTGGAAGGGTATTTTCTAAATTCAACTTAAGGAGCTAAATTCAGATTTTAAGTTGACAGTCTGGAAGTCATATAACTCTCTGTCATATCAAAATAGTTTTTTAAAAAGTATTTTTTTAAAAATAACCCAGCAGCGAACGTAATGCATTCTTCATTGATGGCTCATCGATTCTGAGGTAATGAACATACATTCCAGAATCCATTACCTCCCATATAAAACCAGCATTACATTTAACATTGGATGTCCTAGGCGGTAGGGAATAACGACTCCCTTCTGCATTACCTTGCATCGAAGGGGTAATCAAGTCGAGCTAGATTACCCGCTATAGCAGCGCTACATTACTTGTAGGACTTTACTCTTGCATTCCCTTTATCCTATTCGTAATTAGTGCTTTCCAGAGAAAATCATACACTACTGTAGGCTTATTAGTAAACAGCAATGAATCCATGAATGAGGTATTACAACACTAGGAATGGATTACATCTAGAATAGTAGGAGGAAAAAAGTAATGCAAATGCATTACCTATGCATCGATTCTTCATCGATGAATCTGGTAATGGATTCTGAATTCTCTGCTGGGAATTTTAAAAAATCCACAAAATGGGGTCTAAACATACCTTTTTGTTCAAAAGTGTGCCATTTCGCGAGTTTTTAACTTTTTCGAAATATGAGCGGCTCAAATAGAAAATACATGCTTTTTTGTTTTATTAGACTCCACTGTTTAATGTCTCCTGCCGCAATCGCCATTTTTCTCAAATTTCTTTCTTATACTTTAATATCAAATCAAAAATCAGTAAAATTTTCGCTTCAAATGGTTTTAAGCCCTCACCCACCGTTAAAGAATTCTTCGAAAAACAGTCGATATAATTTTGTACATGTACCTCACCACCCGCCACTCTTAAATTTCTATTCCATCTTTCATATTTAGGCATTCTAAATTCGTGGAATATTTTTGCATTTTTTGGCATAAAAAAGAAGAAAACGGCCGCATCCCTTTTCAAATGGCTAGTAATGAACTTCAGCAAATAGATAACCCTATTCTCTTGAGAAGTCGTTCGTCTTCTTCTCGCTAAATAAAGATGAGGATATGACCATCAGTCTTTTCATTTGATAGGGAAATTCAATTTTGTTTTTTGTTTTTTTTATTTATTCATTAGTTAAACTTTGTAAAACAGAAATTGATGAAATTGTAATTAAATGGGAGCCCAATGTGATGGGAGGCAAAAAGGTCCTTACATTTTTTTTTTGGACACAATTCCTATTGAATCTAGAAAGAAGAAGAGTCTTGGCAATTTCCATTCCAATTTTTTTTCATTGATGCTTCCTGGAAAATGGCCTTCATATATAATTACATATACATGAATACATATAAAAAAAAATATATATTCAGGGTTAATAATGCAAATAGGATAGTAGCTATTTTAATTTTTAGAAAGTTTCTTATTGCTAATATAGCCGCAAACTTTTGAAAGGGGGAACTCTTAAATGCATTAGTACTTAATTTATAAAAATTTCCGCTCCTACAACGCATAATGTTACATATGGGCAATTCCATGAGAAAGTGAACCTGGGTGTCTTAAAATTAAATAATTAAAATTTGATTTCGCTCTAAAAAAAAAACCAAAGGGTAAAATATCTGAGAACCGTTTTTCCATACATTTTTTTAAGAGCAACAATGTATCTTTTTTGAACGAATTTTTTCTTTCTATCATGTCAACATTGACGAAACCTTTTTCGCTATTTGCGAATACTAAAAAAGTGTTTTGAAGTGCGAAATTAATTCTACGGTGTGTCTCCTTTTCAATAAGATTGATTTTATCCAACATAACAAAAAAAATGTAAATATTTTCGAAGCATGATTTTTCTGGTCCCACCACCCGTGACAATAAAACATTTAAATTTGTATTATTTCTTACTGACTTTTTGGTTTTGTCTGAAACTTCTTATTTTTTGAGGTATCTAATGTTACTGAATACATTTTCCTATAAATTGTTTTCCTGTTCTGTGTTTTGTTCACAGATTGTATCAAAATGTAGTTGTGTCCCATCCGTGACTGTCACTGGTGGGACCAAAATTGACACGGGTGAGACATCTCTTAAAGTGGTCTTACTGTGATTTAAAACAAGTGAAATATATTAAAAAAATTCTTTTATATTATTTTATGCATTATTTTATTTATTTGTTGCTGCTGGTTTTTTTTTTTTTTTTTTTGCTTTGTTCCATTAGGTGCTTTTTCAATCTTCCGAAAGACAAAAGATGGAATTTGGCACTTTCACTTCCTAAGATTCAATCTCATCATTATTTCAAAGACGCCAGTAAAGAAAATTTAATAACATCCCTTACATATCACTCAAAACCTGTCACATGTAGGGCCTTTCAACTAACTGCAGCACAAATATATACTGACACAGATGGAAGTGATTGGAATGAGTCAGACTGTGAGACTCTAGCTTCTATTTATAAAAAAAAGATGTTCATAACTTTGTAATAAATGAAATTGTTTATTATAAATAAAATTGCTAATTTAAAAAAAAAATCGTACTTGTCCCACCCGTGACATTACATTGTCCTCCCCGTGACATTACATTTTTAAGTTTTTTGTAAGAAGGAAAAGATAGTTTTGCTTAATTCTTTACATAAGTATTTAACAGCTTAGAATCTTTTTCTGTAAGAAAACAAGCTATTATAATCGAAATGTCAAATACATTCGCAGACTTTCCTTTCAAAGCGGTTCCTTTTAGAGCTGAGGTTCAAAATTTGTCCCGCCCGTGACAAAACTAAATTCCTCATTTATTTCCAAAACTAATAAAATTTTTGAAATTTTTCGTCAACTGGATCAAATTATAGAATATTCTTGTTCGTATTATAGAAGACTTTCCCATAAATTCGATACATATAACATAAAATATGAAGAAGAAATTAAAAGGTTTTAGTTGATCTGTCCCATCCGTGACGTTGGAATTTCCCATATCCTTTTTTTTTTCATGTAGTCCCCCGCCTTGTTTACGCCTTGTTTCCATGATTTTTCTTTGTTTCAATTATATATTCGAATTTTCCATGAAACCATTTGCGTGGAAAAGAAAAAATTTCCCCTTCATGTGGTTTTCACCAAGAAAATTTGTTCTTCCCGTGCCGCCCCCGCCCCGCCCCGTCCAGGCGGCCAGAACGTATTTGCAGCAATTATTTATGTTTTGTGCACATATAAATTCTTTAAGTGAACGTTAATTTTGCTCCTTGATGTGGTTTGGAAATTAAGTAAAAGATTGCAGTTATTCTTACTTTTATTCTACTAAATTCCGCGGTCGCGCTTAAATATGAGTTTAAGACTTAATACAAATAACATAGATACAAATAAAAACTGAATTCAGAAGGAGTTCCAAAAAAAGTGAATCACATGAAAAATAGTTGGAATGAAAATATTTTCCTACAAATTACTATCAAGTATCGAAATTAAAAGCAAGAATTTATTTAAGTGCAAGAAGAGAAAACAGAGTGGGTCGAAAAGTGGAGCGGGAGGCGGAAGAAAATGACAAGCCATTTTTGCAGGAAAAAGAATTTTCGCTTTCAAGTATCTTCTCGATTGAATGTCAACAATTTGAACAGTTCCAGCAACAAAGTCAACCGTTTTTCCACATTGTTGCATCTCGATTGGTGTGGTTTTTTTTTTTTTTTTTTGTTTTTTTTTCCTTTGAAAAAAGAAACGAAATTTTTCAATTACTCTAAGAGTTCAAGTGAAGCTGGAAAAATACCACTTCCTGGCCGAGTTTTTTCAGTAAACATTTCAAAATTTTTGTTCAATTGAACATATTTATCGGTAAAGAGATTGTTTAAAGATAGGTATATCGACGTGTTGGATAATAGCTCACAATCAAAATGTCTTAAAAGTGACAGTCCCGCTAACAAAATTATGCACAAATGTGAGCACTCAAAAAGTACTTATACATAAATCGATAACGATAGAAACGTATGACAATCGAGAGAAGTTGCTATAAATAAGTCTTGAAATGACGTTGATCGTGCCGCCACGAGGGTATTTTATATAGTTGTATAAAAATGAGAGGATCACGTAGTAACTTACCTTGGGATTCTGGTGGAGCCACGTGGTTGATGCAGTGGTGTTGGGATGAAAGGAAGGCGCAAGAAAGGAGCCTCGTTGTGTTTTGGTCGTGTTGTGGAATGCGGAGACGTGGCAGGGCGTTGAAGTTCGGTGATTTGGAGGGGACGGACGGTAACACGCGCGATACGCGGGTCGCGAGCACAATTTGAATGGCTTTGGAATTCGATTTGGAACGATATACGCTTGCGATATCACGACTTTTACACTTTCACGACTCTTCCTTTCAAAGTCTTGAAGAACTTGATGATGACAAAGATGTGTCATCGTCACCTTCGCTAGGTGCTGCGCCTCTTCGTATTTGCAAGCAAGCAGCAAAGTAAAACTACTATTGTGTTAGTGTGCCCAGCAGCACTGTTGTAGATCGAATTAAAAACTAGCCTCGCACAGTGTTGCTAATGTGCTGTTTTTGACGGCTCTGCCGCCCTGTGCAGTGTTTCTGCTATTTCCTGATTTTGGCTCTTAGTCCGCGTTCACACAGGTACAACGGCGAACTCGGACAGACAGCATGTTCGCATTGTGAAGTAAGAGGAATTTCTTTTGCTTCGGAATCCTTCGATGGTGAAGGAAGACTTTTGTAAAAAGCGAAAAATGCAAAAGGATTACGATAAAATAGGATATGAAAGAGATTGTAGCAACAGTAGCAGCACAGGTGGGGATATCTATTTGAAATAATGCATCAGGGATGATTGATTAGGGGTTTCTTCTCGTTTTGAGGAACTAATGCATAAACGGGATTTTTCGTAACCATTTTTCTATAAAAAAAAGTACGATTGATCACTGAGTATATCATATCACCTTGTTTGCAATTAGGCGACTATAACTTCCCTCGCTCTCTCCTTCTATATCTCCCTCTCGCTCTCTCTCTCGCCTCTTTCTTTCTTCTCCCTCTCACTTTTACTCTTCCCCTCTAACTCTTCCTCAATCTCTCCCTATCCCTCTCTCTCTCTCCCTCTCCCTCTCCCTCTCCTTCTCTCTCTCCCTCTCCTTCTCTCTCTCCCTCTCCCTGTCTCTCTCCCTCTGTCATCCCCCTCTCTCTACCCCTCTCTCTCCCCCCTCTCTCTTCCCCTCTCTCACCCCCCCCTAACCCCTCTCTATCACCCTCTCTATCCCCCTCTCATACCCCCAAACCCTCTGTCTAACCACCTCTCTCTCTCCCCCTCTCTCTGTCCACCTCTCACCTCCTGTCTTTATCTGTCTTCGGCTCCCTCCCTCCCTCCCTCGCTCTCTGTCACACTCTCTCTCTCTCTCTCTCTTTCTAACCTCCACTCCACTCTCTCCTTCTCTGTCTCGTAAATAGGTACTGCGTACTGTTTTAATTTTGTTTTGCTTTTATGTCCAACATTTATTTAATTTGAAATTCATTGTTAATGGCAACATTTAAGTTCTGTTAGCTGTAAGCAAGATGCAGCTCGTCCGATGCCTGCAACAAATGAACGTGAAAGTTTGACTTTCGGAAAACCAATTAAATTATTTACAAACTTACCGTCCTTTACCTCGGAGGGCTCGCTGACTGCATGAACTTGGGGTAACGTTATTAAAAAATTTTCGGTTGCAATGGTTTGGCGCAAACGGTTTTGATGAACACGATAATGAGATTGTTTCAACTAATTATTTTAACGAGTACCGAAAGTTTTGCTAATTTTGACTAAATTTTCTCTTTTTTAATGAGGTTTGTTCGTTTGGTAATTTTTGGGAAATAAGCTCTCTCAAACGCTTCATCCAGCCAGCGGGCGACGGGGGCAGCAGCTTCGTTTAAAGTGGAATGATTTCAACAATTTTGTTTCCTTCTTTTTTTCTTGTCTATAGGTAAATTTGCCACAGAGACCACAGAGCTGTTTTTATACCCGACACACTCTGTGTCGAGTGTATATTGCGTTTGTGTGGTTGTGTGTAACATCCAGAACCAGTCGAGATAGACCATACAAAATATATATAGAAATGATCAGCGTCACCAGAGATTCGATTTAGCCATGTCCGTCTGTCCGTCTGTTTGTCTGTCTGTCTGTCCGTCTGTCTGTCCGTCTGTCTGTCTGTCTGTCTGTCTGTCCGTCTGTTTGTATACAGTTTTCTTATCGAAGGAGTTGAGCTATCTTGAAAAAATTTGGTATGCGTGCTCACGGGAACATGAGTAAGAACAAGTTCGAGAATGGACCCGATCGGACCATTTTTAGGGGTACCTCCAGTACTAGGGTCTGCCACAAAAATCCCAAAACTGCCTCAAAATCGGACTTTTTCGAAATATTTTAATGAAACTTACAATTTGACCGTATATTTAAGCCTCCGATTATAATTAAACAAAAATTGGAATAGTGGGCGTGGCAAACGGGCAGTTTTCATAAAGAAATTTAACAAAACGCGGTATATGGGGCCCCTTATGGCCTTAAATAACTCTTGATATGAAAAACTATTTGAACATGTGTGTCTGTGTCGGGTATTTTATTGTCAGGCTCGCCTGACTATAACACCCTTACTTGTTTTTATATTTTGATTTATTTATTTATCACTCCCCTTGAGCTAAATAAAAGTAAGGAGCATATTTCATTGAATTATTACCGACATCTCGTTTCGAACGAATTTTATTCGCTCGTTTGCTCTTTTTCGACATGGAAATATTCTTTAAGAATGAGATGCGAGTGTGTAAGCAATGTTAAGAGACATCCTTAGATTTTTACATAAAAGCGAAATATCCTAGGGTCACAAAAACAAAAAAAAAAAAAAAAAAACCGAGTCTCAAAGTCAAAGAGAAATTTGAATTCGATCAAAACCCACACGTTTGCGAAATTGCTTAAAATAAATAGAACCAGGCAAGTCTGGAATAAAACCAATACATATTCCCAATTTCTTGGGGGAAATAAAAAAAAAAAAAAATTAAACCTAACATTTATCAATGCACTATGGAGCTTAAATATAAGACAAAAATTCAATTAGGCCTTTAACTAATTTTGGACCAAATTTTATAACTAAACGCATCCGAACAAAAAAATAATAAAAGTATTGAGGAAAATTTCAGCAGCTCCGAAATTACACAGAAAAAAAAAATATATATTTAAGTGGTCTAATCATACCTTGTTTTTTTTTTTTCATTAAAAGATGTACTTAGTTCCAGTTCCGGTCCTATAACCCACTAGGGATAATGGAAGCTAAGAAGAAGAAAATGATTCCAGGACGAACGCAGTCCTAAAAGTGCTTCTTATGAACATTTTGTTTCTTTATACGGTGGCGGTTGAAGCTAATGGCTAGCCGGGGCTATTTTGTAAGGTCCCAAATAGCAAAGGGTCCGGATTTCT
The DNA here is from genome assembly GCA_020466095.1 of Chlorops oryzae. Taxonomy (NCBI): domain Eukaryota; kingdom Metazoa; phylum Arthropoda; class Insecta; order Diptera; family Chloropidae; genus Chlorops; species Chlorops oryzae. The sequence continues at coordinate 31,852,224 of CM035806.1, forward strand.
GAAATAAATGATCAAAAGTCTCTTTCAAATAAAAGCACTCTCCCAGCTACCATTCGGAAGATTCTTTTATCAAAAATCACCTTTATGAGTCTCCTTCAAAACCTCTCCCGATAAAATAGAATCATTTTTAATCTGAAAACAAGCGCATTTTATGATTATTTTAATCAGAAATAGGACTGGGTTAAAGCTTCATCCGGATGTAATTCCAGGCCACATGACACTTTTATCCGTCGGTGTCTTTATGATCTACTTCAAAACTCTCCCGATAAAGAATTCATTTAAGAAAACAAGCGCATTATGGTTATTTTAACAAAAAGGACTGGGTTAGCTTCATCCGGATGTAAATTCCAGGCCATCATGACACTTATGATGGCGTCAGGAAACTTGATTTATACTTATTTTCGTGGAGATTCAAAAACAAAAAACAAAAAAACGTCCAAGAAAATCGCATCAAATTAATGATGGCGTCAGGAAACTTGAATATATTTAACATTAATAAATAACAGGAATGATCATTAGATGAGGAAAAATCCCTGAAATAGAAAAAAAAAACGTTGTCTTATAAATAAACGGAATGCATAAATCTAACAAAATTTGATGTGAAAACTGTTTTCCGCTCAATTGAATCGCAGACCTAACGACTTCGAAGATTGTCAATAAAACTTTATTTAATTTCTTAATGGATCCCAATAATTTTTTTGTTTTTGTTTGTTTTACTGTTTAATATGAAAAACAAAACCAAAGCAAAAAAAAAAAAAATCAAAAAACAAAAAACAGAAATCAAAAGCAATGCTCCTCTTGCCAAATATCCTTATTTTTGTCGCTCAATCAGCGTGAGCTTGCAAATTTCTGTCTCGACATTTTAATTTCGATATCGCAAATGCCTTCGAGGCACTCGGAGAGCATCCAGCTGACTGTAATCGCATAAAATGCCTAAATGGAAAAGAAATTGAAGGAATATTTATGTTAACCGAAAATAAATTAATGAACCATATAACAGCTTTTAATGTGCTGCTGGCGCAGAAGGCGAACTTATCATTTTTCGTTCTATGAATTGGCGGAATGTAAGCTGTTATATCATCAAAGGAGATAAGGCAATACCAGCTGGATGGAAAAGGCTCAAATGAAGTAAGGATATGTACTATCAAACACTACGCATTCACAATATTATCAATCAAGTTTGAAATTTAATTACTCATGAATTTATTTGACAAGAAAAATTAAAAAAAAAAAATTTTTTATAAAAAAAAACTATTAAGGGTGTTATAGTATACAATAGCCGAAATATATAGATATATAGCAAGCTATATATATATATATATATTATTTAACATACCACGTCCATTTCTTATGCTGACTTCTTTTCAGTAACTTTATGAACACCGCCATTTTGCCACGCCCACTTTTCCGATTTTTGGAAATTCATTCAGAGGCCTGGAAAAAATCAAATTTTAATGAAATACCTCGAAAAATTCAGCTTTTAGAAATGTTTTTGTGCATGTTTGTAACATACCTACCCTTAAAATTGGTCCGATCGGGTACATTCTCAAACTTGTTTTTGTTCATGTCTCTACCCATACGCGCACCGAATTTCTTCAAGATAGTTCAACTCCTTCGGTAATAAAACCTAATACAGCTGGACAGATAGATAGACACACATACAGATATACAGATAGATATATAGACAGACAGCTAGAAAGACGGACGGACAGCAGGACATAGCTAAATCAGATCTCCTGGTGACGCTGATCATTTCTGTACGTATTCAGTATAGCCTACCACGAATAGTTCTGAGTGTTACACACCAACGCAATATACCCTCGGCCCAGAGTGTATCGCGTATAAAAGTGCTCAATGTACTATTTATGTATTAAAAATTAATAAATCACACCAAGCCACGTTCACCTTCGATTGTAACTGATTCAAAGTCAATCAACTTCAATGCAGCACAATCGTCTCCGTGTCACTAATTGTCGCTAATTGAGGAAGCATTGGGACCTAAACCTCTTACGTCAGAAGTGACCGAACCGTCTTCAGTCGAGCTTCAATGAAGGGAGATGGCATGAAAGTGTGCAGAATGCTATCAGTTTGAACAATGCATTTCAATTTTAAGTATCGATTTCAATCAATTTCAATTGAAGTCCTACTAGGTACATATATATCTGAAATGAATTAGATTTTTCATTTACGTATTTGGGTCAGGTTACATTAGGTTAATGTGGCTGCCACCATGAAGGATGGCACACGTACATAGGTCTCCCATGGACCCGTTGTGATGCCATAACGGAAGTTGGACAACACAAATATCCACGACCGAAATGGGACTTGAAGCCGGAGCCTTTCGTATCGAAAATTGGCATCTCGTGAAAAATGTCCCAAAAAACAAAAAAAAAGCCAAAAAAATGCATTAATAATGATGGAAAAACGTGGTTAAAATATCCAAATTATTGTACCTGAAAGAATATTCTCAAACATCTTTGATTAGTGCCCGAGAAATCATATGAAATAATGTTTGTTTTGAAATCATTTTTTTAAATATTTGCTTTCGAATTGAATTTTCGAGAGCAATGAGTACGAAGTAGCCCCTCGAAAGCATTCATAAAAGATCTTAAGGGCATTTTCCAGCGGAATGATCTTGGTTAATTTAGCGGATTTTTTTTTTTTTTATCGCATTATTTTTTTTTTGCCGTTTTTGGGCAAATATTTTTTCCGAGCCCTACTGCTATCACGAGGATAATAGAACATATTTAAATTCGACACCGTGAAAGTAAACCTTAAAAAATTGTAAGCCTTCACAAACTAATCTCAATTATGGCTATTAGAAAATCTTGCTCAAGATGTCCCTAAATGGACACACGAGCACCACGACACAAGAATGAACAGACTTCCCTCATACGAGAATATTCTAAATATTGTCATGCACACTTTTGGGTTCTGAGCCAAATCAATCTACTAAACTTCAATAAGGACAATTTGTAAGCGCACAATTTTTTGGAAAATTAAATATTTTAAATGAAAAAAATTTATGCTCCCTCGACGTTTGACAACGCATCCAATTCACATTTCAATGAACTGAATCGCTTTAATGCATCGCAATGGGCCACAAAAAGGAATCCTTTGAATTCCTAATTCAATTTCACGGCACAGCACAACAATATCGATGTCGCATTTGTCATGCGATTTTAAGTCGCTTAAACTGTTTCGCTTCTGATTCAACAGGGCAGGGCGCACGAGAGCAAGGAAAAAGTGAAAGAAAGAAAAAAATGGGGAAAAAAGAAAATTGAAAATGGAAAATGGAAAATAGAAAATAGAAAATAGAAAATGCAAATGGAAAATGGAAAATCGAAAATGAAAAACGTGAGAGTGGAAAAAGCCAAAATAAAACCGATTCGCCCCAACAATGACAATAAAAAAGCGTTTGTTGGTCAACGTTTATAGCATTTGGAATGCCCGGGCAGCGGCAAATATAAAAAAAAAAAAAAAATACAAATAAAAATTTCATTGTTTACGGGGGTCAATAATTTTTTATCGAAACCGTAAGCCTTTGAACTCTCTCTGTGATTTTATTTTCCCTTGTTCAATGGAGTTGTTGTGCCGCGCATTCAAGCGGCTTCAAGCGGCAATAAATGCTAATAAATACGAACATATTTTATAAACATTTTACACATAACTTACTTTATGCTTTATGCTTCGGCTTAAGTAAATGCTCAATATTCATTCACGAGGATATTTCAAAACAACAACAACAACAACAACACAAAAAGACTCCATGAATCGCTATGAAAATGAACATCTGACACACATGCTGATAAGAATTATGATATCAGAGCAGCAGAACGAAGCTCATTTCCTAGCTAGAAAATTTTCTTTTTTCGCATGATATTCCCTTTTATAATTTTTTTTATGAGCGAAAATCCTCGCTGACTCCTGTTCCTCCGAACCGAAATTTCGTATTTTTCGCATTGTTAGAGCTCAAGTTAATGTTTACAGCCCCAATAAATGTTATTTTTATATTTGAAAAGTTCAGTACTTTATCTGACTTTTGTAGGCCCCTTAATGTTTAATATATTTAATATTATATATTTATAGAGAACATTTCGTGTTAGTATAAATTTGCACTTGATTGATGCACTGCGATTAGGGGTCGGTGCGTGTTAACGTTGATGTCGAGAAAATTGCCGAGGGTGAGTGGGGAGCAATGTTTCGACATTTTTCCGTTCAGTGTCGAATGTGTGAAAATGAAAATAAAACAGAACAACAACAAAAATGTCAATGAACTTTTTGAGGAGAAAATGTGAACGAAATGGAAACCAAATTTAAAAATTTTTGTTTTTTTTTACTTAACCCTTTATCGCGCAAGAACAAAAACAAAAAAAAAAATCTAACCTTCTTTTTCATTAACAACAATATAGAATTATTTTTGATACCTTTATAAAACCATTTTCTGTTTTAAAAAAAATGTTTGCGATCATCGCTTGGCGCTACCGGATTAATTTTAAGTAAATCAAACTAAAAAATTTGGCTTTGAAAGGGTTTTTTTAAACGAATTATAATAGAAATGCATTTACTGAAATTTATGAAGCCTACCTACCCTAAGGCATAATAATTTGCGCAATAAGATGTGGGCCCGGGTGCTAAGACATAAGCAGCTGTGCATAAAAACTTGCTTCTGCATTCGTCTTTGCTTCTATTTATGCCTTTTCCGTTTACAAACACGGATTTGTTATGTTGCTCGTTAAACCGAGTGCCTACGCTCAAGCGAGATATGTGCCATTTTGCTCGTTATATAAGCTACTCAATGGAAAGAATTTCCATCTTCATTAAATCCGAATCTCGCTGTTGCGTTAAATCGTTAAATCGGAAGTCCCTTGTATATATAATACATATAAATATCATGCAGTAAAGGGTTAATAAAAAGATTTTTGCAAAAACGAACAAAAATTTCCTATTATTGAGTATAAAAATCATGCAGTAAAGGGTTAACAAAATCGTTTAAAAAAAAAAACAAATTATATCATGCAGTAAAGGGTTTATATATCATTCGGTAAAGGGTTAAATTTTAGAAAATATTCATAAAGTTATCGTTGTTTATTATACCCAGCGTAAGCGGGGTATATTAGTTTTGTGCGAATCTTGTAACAGGGAGAATTAAGCTCCGGAGATATAGACATATATATATAGAAATGATCAGGATCAAAAACTAAATCGATTAAGACATGTCCGTCTGTCCGTCTGTCCGTCCGTCCGTGGTCGGATCTCTTCCGAAACGGCTGAACCAATGAAGTCGAAATTTGGCACACATGTATATCGGGGTCCGAGTATGATCCTAAGTAAAAATGGGAGACATCCGCCCACTGCCACGCCCACAAATTAATTTATTGTGTTTTCAGTAAAATGCTTGTAACTTGCGAACCACTCAACACATTTTATTGACATTTGGTGTACTGGTAAACTACAAAAAGGGACATATCCTGGAAAAAAAATGAACGCCGCCTCCTCGAGCCACGCCCACAAATAAGGGTTTATCGTATCATCCGAAGTAAAAGGCGTAGAAGCTTCAAATTCGCAACATAGGTTGACCAAGGCGAATGAAAGGTGTAGGAACAAAAATTTATGTAGCCCGCCCACTGCCACGCCCACAAATGGAGAAGCAAAACATAGTGCGCCAATAATGTCGGGACGCTGGGTATTTCAAAGTCGAGCTTGACCGACTTTAGCTTTCTTACTTGTTTTCAATTAAGCTGAGACCACAGAAAGGGTCATCGGTTTTTATCCTAAAGGCAAGGTGGATCGACAAAAAATCCATTTGAAAGACTCAGTCGTAGGCTTTTGGGCTAAAAATTTCTCCCACAACGTCTCAATAAAAATATGATGTCCAGGGCTCGGATTTTGTTGACTTTTATAAATATGAAGCATACTTTATGGAGTAAAATTTTTGTTCAACTCACATAAAGTTAGGATTCAAATCGATTTTAAACTTCAATAAGGATTTTTTTGAAGTTAAAAACCCGGTTTGAAGTTCAACTTCGCTTAATTTGTTCACAAAATATTTGAAAGAAAAATTTTTGCTCCATAAAGTATGCTTTAAATTTATAAATGCAACAAAATCCGATCCCTGATGATGTCTTTTCCGATCTTTGAACCGGAAATATTCGAGTCAAATGTAAGGGCTTATTTGACAGGGGGGCCCGACGGGGGCATTGTTCCTCTTTAAGATAGAATCAACTTAAAAATTGAGCCATAAGCCAAAATCGACTTTAATTTTGAACTATGAAAAAAATTTACCTCCCTTTTTCATAGCCTTGATTAAGCCCTCGGTCAAATGTAACTCTATGCCGACCATATGTCCATTCAAAATGGATCAAAATTATTTTTAGAAATGAGGAGCTTCAACGTCAGAAGGATCGAGTCTGTTCCTCCGTATTTCTGTCGGTCTGTATAGAATTTTCTTTTCGAAGGAGTTGAGCTTTTTTGATAAATCTGAGTATATAGATCAGCAGAGATATGGGTGAAAAGAAGTTCGAGAATCCAGGCTTTATCGGAAAACTCTTCGCGGTACTGTTTCGGTATTTCGGGATGCTTACCGAAAATCATCATTGAAAATGTTCTAAAATCTCAAACTTTCGAAATAATTTTATGCGTTCAAAGCAGCTAATATAGCTTAAAAGAATTAAAAAAGTAGGCGTGGCAAAAGGAATGTTTTTTAAAGGTACCTCTTACAACAACAATTTATTAGGGAACAGAAATCGGAACATACGTTTCTTCTAATGCTAATGAAAATCCCCTGAATCTTCCGCTATTCAAATACGTCAGGCTCACGTCACTATAACACCCTTAATTTTTCTATAACACTACCTAACATACCATTATATTATTTCCGAGAAGGCCGCTTAAAGGCCTAAAAGTTACTTCAATCAAACTTTAAGAAGCCTTAAGTCGTTAAAACCATTCCATTATTATTCATCTTCATTCGCACTTTGAGTTCCTTTCGCTTCATTGAGCAGGAGAAAAGTCCAATTTCTAATTAGACAAGCGATTCCGATGCTTCCGATGCTTCCGATTGCCTCATTTGTTTCTCAGCGATTTAATGACTTCAATACTTGGTGCCATTTTTTATGTAGAATCAAGAGAAAGAGAGATGATGCGAGAGATAAAGCGACAGAAGGAACTTGAGTAGAAGAAGAAGGCAAAAAAAAATTTAAAAAAATTGAGCCGAACCGAAAAGCTATTAATTTTCTCGCCTCGCGAACATTTGAGAAGCTTCTCTGCTTCCCGTTTGATCACGAAAAACAACTTTTCACGGAATTGCAATTCGAGCGCGCGCCCCCAATTCGGAGTCATTCAGAAAATTTTGAACTGCGAACTGCGCTTGATTTGTTACACTGGCCTGCAAATAATCATTTTTCAATTTCACCGGAGATCTCGATGCACTTTTCCACATGGACTTGAATTTATATATGAATAAAAATGAAAGTTACAAATTGAAGCCTTAAACTATGCAACGTTAATAATGCTTTTTGTGGATCTTGACTGCTTATATGACCTCACTTATAAATTTATAAAATTGCCATTTATCTATAGATTTTTAAAACGAATGCCTTATTTTGTTTGGAAAAGATTCAGCTTTAAATAAAAAATAAAAAAACATAAAAAAAATATATATTATCGCTCGAATTTTTAGATGCCGATGAAAGAGAAAACTTCACGAATTTTCTCCAAAAATATGCGTCTTTTCTAATGGTTTATGGGTCTACAGAATCTTATATTCCTGACCAATCTTAAAAATGTGTAAGAAAAAGTGTTAAGGCGGCTACTTTTCTTTAATTTGTGGGATAATTTCTTCAAATTGGATGAGGCATTGTCGAACTCTGCTCGAAAAATCTGCAATACCACTTGAGAAGAAAAAAAAAAAAAATATTTAAAAAAAAAATTAATTAAAAAAATTCTTCGATTAAAAATTTTTGAAATATTTTTTTCGAGCTTAAAACGCCATGGACTTGAAAAGCATTGATACCTCTTGAGCAAAAAAATTTCTGTAAACTAGTGTTATTGAGCTGCGTGGAGACCATAAATTCGAACGCGTTGGCTGTTCGAAATGAACCTTTTATGCACCAGCTCAGCTCGGTTAAGTTGCTCTTCTGCGCCATTTACTGCAATTGCAGATTGCGTTTTTCCGTCGCCCGCACTTTTAATCTCTTCCCTCTCATTTGTTCCTTTTTTTTCTGCAAATTGAAAGCGTTCGAATTATCTTCGGTTGATGGCGATTTTTGTGGCTTATATGTATGTGTTCCGGCATGTTGGCACTGATGAGAAATAAGCGGAACACTTAAACAAAAAATGGAAGGAAGAAAAAAAGACACCTTCCGTGCCTGCTGCATTACGGGCGGACTATATCATTCGAATTGACGCTTTTACTGGCGGTTAAACTGTCTATGCGCTTGAATTATGTTCCCATTAAAAACACGCTCCGAGTCCATTTGTCTTAGGCAAATCGCCTGCTAACTGCCAATGCATTTCGCTAGCTCATTGCTCATATTAAATTCAGAGGAAAGCAGATATTTTAAGATAATTTTCTCGTCAGGAAATAAAGTAAAGAGAAAATGCATTAAGCGAAGAGCGCAAGAACATTTTGAAGGAGCCTGTTTTTTCATTCTAAATTCAAGAACACTACACATCCATTAAACGAAATTATTCATGTTTGCACGTACATATATCAAAATTATTGCGGTATGAATGTGGCTTACCTGAGATGAATGCTCGAAAACCACATCAATCGAAAAAAGTTTTTTCTAATGGAGACTTTGAGACAAGGAATTTTTTGGAAAATTCTCTATCACTCTCCTCGCTCTCTCTCGCTTTCTCTTTCGATCATTCTTTCTGTATATCTCTACCACTCCCTCTCCTCTCTTGCTCACTCTCTCTCGCTCGCTTTCTCTCTAGATCATTCTTCTTCTTGCTTTCTCTCGCTTTCTCTCTCCTTCTCCGTCTCTCGGGCTCTCTCTCTCTCTCTCACTTCCCTTCTCGATCATTCTCTCTCTCACTATCTCGCTCTCGAGCTCTCTCTCTCGATTTCCTCTCGATCATTCTCTCTCTCTATAACTCTCTCTCTCTCACTTTCTTTCTCGTTTTCTGCCTCTCTCTCTCTCTCTCGTGCTTTCTCTCGATAACTCACTCTCTCTCTCACTCTGGCTTTTCCTCTCAACTATTCTCTCTCTCGCTCTCTCTCTCTTGCCGCTCTCACTCTCTCGCGCTCTATGTCGTTCGTTCTCTCTTTCTCACTCTCTCTCTCTCTCTCTCTCTCTCTCTCTCTCCTCTCTCTATTTCGCTCTCTATCTGTTTCACTCGCTCTTACGCAATTGAAAACCGATTCAATTTGAGTCGTGGGAAATTCAATTTAAAGAGTTCGACTGTAGTTTAAATATAAAACCTGCAAGTCAAAAATCACTCTCTAATGCACCCCTAAAAGTATACAGCAAAAATTTGGGATTTTCTGCTCCATCCCATATTTTCAAGAAATCGCTAGAAGTCTTTTAAAATTAAAGTAACCAAATTTTAAAGACGATATTTTTTTTATTCGAGATTTCATTTCAGCAGAAAAATAACCAAAATTATCCCAAAATATGTTAATATCTCCCACACATTACAAAAAAAAAAACATTAAAAAAATTTCGAAATGTGATGCCATATAACAAAAGTTAAAATAATTTAATAAGAGATCAAATGCTTTATATCTCGAAAGTAACAGTATCGTCACATAAAGAGAAAAGGGAAAATATCAGTCTCAGAAAACTCTAGGTCTAACGAGAAGGCCGCTAACACATCAGCACGAAATAGAAAGATTTTCGTTGCGCTCTTTAAGGCGTTTACGTTGAAAATGCAAGTCCGCTTTTTACCTTCACTTCTGACCTCGATTTTCAATACGGTTTTTCGCACCTGAAACGCCCCAAAGCAACACTATAATTTAAAATGGATTACACTTCACGTTTGGATGCTTTAAAAATATAATAAAAAACGCCCATCAATGTATCCAGGTTTATTGGTTTCCTCGTCATTTTGGAACTCACAATTGCGACGAAGCTAACTACTTAAAAGGCAAGCATCAAAATATACAAAAATTTCCAAACGATTTTCATTTGGAAAATATTTATATTTTAGGGAAGCTCTCTCCCGGTCTGCCGGGAAATGAAACAGAAATGGAAAACTTCATATAAGAAAACACTTCAGAAAACTTTTGATTCATTTCTGAAGCGTTTTTTTTTTATTATTTTTTATGAAGTTGTTCATTTCTGACAGAGCTGGAGAGAGTCCCTTACCTAAAATTGGCTAAATTTATATTTAGAAACCATTGACAGAAACTTTTCATTTATGCAAAACGAAATGCTTTCTCATATCCACATTCATACATATGAGCAGCCAAAAGAACCCAAAAGTTTTCACATATTCCGATTCAGCCATTCGTACGAATTGTTAAATTTCCCAGAATTTCGTTCGACAATGACAATTCATTAAGTCCATTTAAATATTTCATTTAAAACTTTTTAAATCATAATGCACAAATTCATCAAGAAGCTTAGCCCTTCCCCCCACTTCTCCCCAGAACAAAACATATAATAACTTTCGAACAATTTCCCAATGATGTTGCACTTCAGCTTGACTCCTGCCACCGGCATCAAGGAAATCTGAATGGCCAAAAGATGCCTTAATCCATACGGAAACCGTTAAGAATTATGGAAGAGTGGAGAATATTGAAAAACAGCAACTTACGCCATAAGCATGAATGGAAAATGAACTTGGAAAGAAGTTTCATATTTTCCAAGAAGCTTTTTATAATCATGCTGGACGATTTCCGGAATATAAACGAACTATCGAAGAAAGGAGAAACTTTTTAAAAACGATTTCATTATTGTCTCGGTTGGAAAACTCAAGAATATTAATGCTGATAAAGGATATATGTATGTATGTAATGCACGCCTGTCCGTGTCACACAGAAGATATTGTAATTGTGTACCACTAGGAATCGAATCTTCTTGGTGCTAAAATGCGGGTCCAACTTGTATTGTAAAGAGGGGAAAATATTAAAATTAAGCACCCTAAAGTATGCACTTGAAATTTTAAAAACCATTTTCTTTTAATTCCTTATCACAAGGAGATTTCAATCTCTTTCGAGTCCCCTTGCTGACAAAAATATTCGTAAATGCGCTGGTTTTCTGATGGGAAATTATAGTTTTTCCGGAAGAAAATGGAATCCTAGCCGCGACTCTCTTCTTGAGAAGTCATTTGCGAGTATTTCTCGATTTGCTCCTGATATCAATCCTGATAAGCAATCATCAACAGAGCTCGAAAAAGACTCATTTAGGTGTTTTCTTTATATGTTAAAAATCTTAAAAATTATTTCTTGGATAAGACGTTATAATCAGGGCTCGGATATATATGCATTTTAAATTTAAAGCATACTTTATGGAGTAAAAATTTTGTTCAACTCACATAAAGTTAAGATTAAAATAGATTTTTAACTTCAATAAGAATTTTTATGACGGTAGAAAAGCCGTTTGAAGTTCAACTTCACTAGACTTATTCGCAAAATGTTGGTAAGAAAAGTTTTTCCCCCACAAAGTATGCTTTAAATTTATAAATGCATATATATCCGAGCCATGGTTATAATAAGTTACAGCGTAGTATAATTTTAATGCATTATAAATATTGAAGTCATTCTTTTAGTTTGCAAAATATGACATGTATTATTTCTTATACTCATATTTGAAATAAGTACTGGCGCCTTGTTAATCATGATTTTCCTAGTTTTGAGGATAAAATCATTATAATTTACGACTAAAAATGACGAAGTTTGAATCATTTCTTTATGTAGAAGGTTGAAAAAATATTTAAATTCAGAACCCAAAAGTATGCTTTCGAATCTTTAATAACCGATTTATAGCATTTTAAGCCTTTTTAAATGGATCTTAATCAAGGCTTTAAAGATATCCACGCATCTTTCAAAACTCTTCCTCAAGATGTAATCAAATGGGCATGCCCATAAGAATGAACAGATTTGTAACTATCGGAAATATTCGGAATATTTCAATGCATACTTTTGGGTGCTGAATTTAAATATTTTCTTTTAACCTTCTCATCAAAGAAAATGTTATTAATACTTCTATTTATTGCATACCTTTAGTAGGCATATTTTAACCTACCCTCGCTAAGATACGAAATTCTAAAGTAAGAGTATGATTTTTAAATTTCTCATGCATAATTTCTCGTCATTTCATAGAGAATTCAGTGAGAAAATAAAGCGATGTTAAAGTACGAGTCCTTTTAAACAACGAATAACGGCCGCAACTGACTTGAAATGCAAGCCGACTATGAATTATCACAGATTTGATGAATAAGAGAGAAAAATAATTTCTAGTTCGTCGTAAGAGAGTCAGAAATGAATTCAATTCTCTTTCAACAAAGTAAATTCATATGAAAAGAGAAATGTTTCGGTAAACATGATTGCCGCTTATTAAACAATTTGTTCCTTTTTTTCGTGTGATACAAAAGTATTCTATGCTTAAGATGCCTTTGATTTCGATAAAATTTCGTTTTACTGAACATTTTGTGAACACTTTTGGAAAAAAAAATTTTTTTTTAAAGTTCAATGAATTTGAAGGAAAAAAAAACCCGCGCAGAAAAACATATTTTAAAAGTCAAATTTCACAGATTCCGTGCGATTTCGATAATCTTTGATTGACAGAAATTTCCAACAGTAAAATAATCATGGTACATTTTTTAAGACACTTTGGTACATTTTCGATGATAAAAAAAGAAATGAAGTAAAACGGCATCTCTGAAACTCTTTTTGGCAGCACTCACCCCTAAATGATTCAGAATAAAACATCGCATTCGGAGTGCGAAAATTAATTTCGGAATTCAGAAATGAATTTCGAACTTCGAAAATTAATTTCGGAGTTCGAAAACGAATTCGCAGTTCGAAATGAATATTGGATTCTAAAATGTGTCTTTGAAGCGATGCAACAAGTTTCCTCGCTACGCAGCCAGACACAATCATATTCGGAGTGCTCGGAATGAAGAGATTGTGAATGCCATTCTACCGAAGTTCCTTAATATCAGTCAATGAAATGCTGTAAGTAGAAAAATCCCCGAGTCTGAAACTTTTTTTTCAATTTTTTATCTTCCATCCAAATTATGTTCTAGAGGAATGAACCTATAAAAATCACAACACTCTTTGGGGTATTTTCGCCTTTTAAAGTTCATAGAAGAAACAGGGAATCGGCTCGGACTATTTTCGAATTATCTAAAGGAGCATTCTACGACTCCCACAAAACACGATTTTCAGAATCTTTAAGGAAATATACATATATTTCTTCATACCAATGTTTAATCGTGCCTGCTCTTATCTCAAAATCAAAACGGATTTTTGTCTGGACTCTCAATCGTCATTAATCTTTTTACCCGTTTCCATTATGAATGAAAAATAGTTTTCTTAAATAGAATAAATTGTAACAAAAAATACATTTTTCACCACTGCCTTTCAACTTCATATGGGACGAAAATCCATCCATGTTTCTCTAAACGAAATCTATTATTCTTATCCTTTTATATTTTAATATCTGTCAAAAAAAAGTGAACCTTTTCTTATAGAAGTATTCATTCAACTTGAACTTTACTCAGTGGCCAGGTTGACATTAGTGTCTCGAGTATCGCAAGAGACTAATTTGATGTCAATGAAATTAAAAAATAAAGATCAAAATAAAAGACTATTTTTTTATACTTGAAAATTCATTTATCATTTATATGAAAGCCGCTCTAGGCGAATTATTAAAAGGCCCCATTCAAGTACATCCTTGAAGTCACGATTGGGCGACGTTAGCGGCGGAGTTCTCAGACGGTCGGTGAAGAGACGGGCCGACAAAACCAGAATTTTGTTTTTCAACTGGGCTAAGCTACACCGAGAAGTATGCACTAAAAAAATTCCCAGACATTAATGGGCTCTGTAGGTGAAATATAATGTCTAAGTGATTTTGAATGAATAAATTTGCTCTTGGACTAATCGAAGGATGAGATCAAAAGACTTTTTGAGCATTTTCATCTGAAAATTATATATTTAAATGAAATAAATTGTATTTAACGAGACTAGAATGCACATGACCGATGGCACTGCCAAGATATTTGAAACGGATGCATATTTATACCCCTCGCTCGAACCGATGTTGTCTTGTTGAAGCCAAATAAAACGAAGTAAGGGTGTTATCCTCAGCCCAACCTGACAATGCAATACCAGACACAGATAATCGCTTATCGTTCAATTACCTTGTGGAAATCGCCCTTTCGCCACGACCACGTTTCAATTATTTGGAAATTAAATTTAATGCCTTAAAATGCTCACATTTCATGCAAATGTCTCAAAAATTTCGGGTTATTAGCAGTTTTTATGATATTCATAAGCGACCATAGTACTGGAGGTTCACCTAAAAATGGTCCGATCTGGTCTATTTTCGAAATTGTTTTTTCTAATGTCTCCAATACCAATACGCAGACCAAATTTGTGAACGAAAGCTCAACTACTTCGAAAAGAAAACTGTATACAGATAGACAAACGGACGGACGGACGACAGACTATACAGACGTGGCTATATGGAATCTCCTGGTACCGCTGATCATTTCTATAGATCAAAGTTTGGTCTATCTCGAATGGTCTCAGGCCCTAAACACGTACGAACAAACGCGATTTATCTTCGGCACTCAGTTTTGTCGGATATAATAAAGAACGAAAGTTCGTTCGACGCAGTGGCGTAGCGAAACATTTCGGCGCCTGGGGAACAATGAGGGCACAATGGACGAAATGCCTACCTTGCTCCTACCGTAAATAAAAAGGACCTTTTGACCCCCCCTCACTACGCTGCTGCTTCAACATGCTCGAAGCTCGTCTGATGCAGAATTTCATTAAAGCTGTCGTAAGCTTCCGGTTTCCGGCTGTGCTTGTGTCGCACTGATTCTCTCATGCTAATTCATTTGGCAAACACATAGACAGATGCTGTCGACGTTTCTTAATCCTTAAAATTGTCGTTTTACTTCTTCGTGGCTCCGATAAAGTTCGATGAGTATAGAATATTTTGTTTGTTTTTTTTTTTTTTTTTGTTTTGCACGAGCACGATTTGACATGCGAACATATGCTTTTTGTTTTTCTTTGCAAATTGATTCAAATTGAAAAAAAAAATCGAATTTTTAAATAATCAGTTTTCTTGGGATGAATTCAATTTTAGAAAATTTAAATAAACAGAAAACCTACAAACGCAGAGCAAGTAAATCACCATCGCTTAGGTGGGAGTGAGTTCAAGCAAAAGCCTTCCAAAGAATATGTTGGCGTTTAAGCCAATTTTGCCGTGTTCGTTTGTTTTCTTCTACTTATTCTTCCTATCAAGTTAATCAAATGAGCCACATGTTTTTGTTGTTAATCTAATATGGAAAGAGGTTCGACAGTTTTTCATATGAAGAGCACATGTGCTGAACAAATCAAGGTTGAATAAATTTTTTTTTTTTTTTTTTTAATTAAGCACCCTAAAATATGCAATTAAATATTTACATATTTATTTGTTTATTTTAAATTCTATGTCAATGGTATTTATTTAGGCAGCTTTAAGAAAATCTCCATCACTCCAAAAGGCTTTTCTGAAGAAGTGTATAAAATTTCATATATTTTCAAGCGTGAACAGATTTTCAGTGTAGAAAAAAATCGATATATTTATAGGCATAGGTACTTCTTGTCGGCGACCAGATATATTGTCTGTTATCCGAGTCACAATTGTCCTCATGGCATCATTGGTGGATGAAATCAGGGAGAATTGATAAGCAAACGATCCGAGTTCAAGTACTCCCCTGAATTTCCCAGAGGAAAAAAGTGCCTTTCACACAGATCAACAACAGTCCGCTCTTCTCGATAATATCCTCCAATTTTTTTCTATTACAATCATCTACTACGGTGATAGCTATTCGAGGACTTTTATTTGTACAAATTGAGGATCACTCTCTAGCCCGAAAATGATTTTTTCTCACACTTCAATTGAACCTTTTTCTGTCCTTTTTCACATCTCTAGGTACTTTGGTACCACCGCAGCCATCTTAGGTACATTTTCTAACGAAAGAAATTCAAATTCAAACAATTCTTTGAAAAATTCAGCATTGCGATTACACCTTGGGAACATAAAAGATTTTCCCACTCGTGCATATTTAAAGGATAATTTTGAGGTTTTTCGTCTGATTTTTGGTAAAAATTGTTCAGGTTTGAAGTGGCAAAACGGCATTAAGGAGCGCTCAGATGCAGTTCGTGTACTTGAAAAAGCTGTTTAGTTATAATTTTTCTATATTGGAATTTAAAAATTTTCTAAAAATTCTTATTGGCTTGGGAGCTTTAGGCCTGAAAATTTAAAAAGAGGTGAAAAAATCGTAAGATTTTTCAGGTTTTTGCAATTTATACCAATTAAATTGAGTTTCTTGGATCGATATGTACGACAACAATTTTGTTCGAGTCCAAGGCCAGAACTTTGTCATAGATAAGAAAGAGAAATATTGAACTTGTTACGAGAAAAAGCCATAAGTTAGTGCGCAACTTAATTATCGGCCCCATTTTTTGAGATCGATTTAAAAAAGAAACTTAGACAATCTGACTAAATCAAGTATGAGGCGTTGCTATATTCACCGAGTACTTTCAGAAAAAGCAGTCAAATTTTTGTGCACATCCGATGACCTCGAATTTATTAAATTTATTAATTTATTTTATTTATAATTTTTGAGGCTTCGAATCGACATCTATCAATACCAATTCATTCAAAATTACCTGAACATGTATGCGTGCTCCCCAAAAGGAATGGGAAACTTATTCACCGTGGGGCGGATTCTTGTGACTTGAGTTTAAAATTGAAAATGTCAAAAACTTTTCTTTTCTGTTTTTTCGAAATATATTATATGTATGTACGTGGTCGATGCACTAACGATATTGTGCAGCACATTGTATACCCATTTGAGGCAAGTCAGACTTTTTTATTATTTCCTTTTTTTTTTTCTTTCATACGTTCGCTAACTTTTTATTTTTTTTTTTTTTTTTTTTTTTTTTGCGGGTATTTTTATATTGAATCTTCTTAATCTTAAGAACTAACAATATGTTTTCAAATCTTAAACTAGTACAAAATTTCACTACGTAAAATTAATTCATAATTTATATAGCGACATTGGCAAAAACGCACCTCGAACCTTCTAGCCGGGCTTAAGCAATACTTTCGTGTGCCGCTTGGAGGGATGTTTCCGAAGGGGGGTGTCGGTGCCGGTTTGAGTGCGGGGCTCACAGCACATTTCGTGTGTGTCGAGGAGTGTATCGCAGTGCCGGCTTTAAAACGGGGGATCGACGATGCTGTGGCAAGCAAAACAGCTTCTTCGTGGTTGGGCGGTTTGTGCCAATGTTGCTATGATTGTCGAATGTCGACGGAGCCCATATTGGGTACAATTGGCAGCCGATTGCCGTAGAATCGTGCGAGGCGAGGCTATCGACATCCGTCGTCGTATACGTCATCGACGGGGAGCACAGTCGGAGACAAATCGACAGCTCACGAGCCGTTATCGCAACGTTACCGACGGGATTGAGTCGAAAGTCAAGCGACGCAGAGCGGTCATCGTTAACTGGATTCGTCATCGACGGGGATGCTGTCGGAGACCAACGACGGGGGACGAATGTCGTAAACCTCGCCGCTCGCCTTGTGGTGCGTGTGTAGCGGTCGGGCGATCGTTTCTTCTTAGCCTCGAGTGCGTTGAAGTTGAGGCTAAACACCTAGCCATTTCATTTGGGTGCCGCTGGAGTCTATCCAAATAGGAATTTTTAAGACGCACTAATTCCTCTTTAACCAAAGGGATATTAAGGTCACGATGGATATTTTCGTTCCGAATATACCATGGCGCACCTGTAATTGAACGGAGAATTTTTGATTGGCATCTTTGAATCAATTCTATACTTGAGGAACTTGCATTACCCCATAACTGAAGGCCATATGACCATATTGGCTTTAAAATACTAGTATATAAAAGGATTTTATATTCGATTTTTAAGGGGGAACGATGATTCATTAACCAATGAAGCTTAATAGCTTTAAGTTTCATTTGGGTTCGTTTAGCTTCAATATGTTTGCGCCATGTGAGACGTTTGTCCAAATGGATACCCAAGTAAACAACATTGTCCGTCTCTGGTACTATTATGTTGTTTATTCTTAAAGGGGGACAGATGCCCCTTTTAAGTGTAAATGTAACATGTTTACTTTTTTGCTCGTTTACTTTCACTCGCCATGTTCCTAACCATTTTTCAACCACTTTTAAATGCGTTTGCAGGTTAGAAGTGGAAGAAAGCGGGCATCTATGGCGGCTTAATATGGCTGTGTCATCGGCAAAAGTGGATGTTGTAAGACTACTGTTTACAGGGAAATCTGACGTATATAGTAAATATAGGAAGGGTCCAAGAACACTTCCTTGGGGCACTCCTGCTTTGATTTCTATACTTTGTGAAACAAAATCTTTATATTTGACCTTAAAATTCCTATGTTTTAAGTAGGATGAAAGTATTGCATGAAAAGTAGGAGGGAGAAGATATTTAATTTTTTGAATAAGTCCTTCATGCCATACTTTGTCGAACGCTTGAGCCACGTCCAAGAATATGGCTGAGCAGTATTCTTTGTATTCAAAAGCTTTCCTTATTTCATTGGTTATGCGATTTACCTGCTCTATAGTCCCATGATTTTTACGGAAACCAAATTGGTGGTGCGGAATTATATCCCTTTCAGAAACGAATGGAGTCAATTTGGAAAGCAGTGCTTTCTCGAAAAGTTTGGAAATACTTGGAAGAAGGCTTATCGGTCGATAAGAAGACACCATTGTTGCATCCTTGCCTGGTTTTGGAATCATAGTTATTAAGGAGGACTTCCATGCTTGAGGGTAATATGAAAATCGAATGATCGCATTGAAAAGCTTTGTTATGAACACGATGGCAATGTATGGCATCTCAATAATCATTTTAGGAGTTATGTTGTCCTCTCCAGGTGCTTTTTTGGGGGATAATTGACTTGTAATAATTGATTTAATTTCGTTTGAGTGGAAATAGATTGGGTAATTTTGAGAATTTATTTGAAGTGTAGGCATTTCACAATTTATTTCAGGAGGATTTGGTTGGAAAACTGACTTTAAATGCCCAGCAAAGGCAGTAGCCTTTTCTTCACTACTACGTGCCCAAGCGCCGTTGGTGTCTCTTACGGGAGATTCCCCCACTTTTGGGGATTTGATAAACTTATTTATATTCCATAACGATGATTTTCCGGAGGACTGTGGGGAAAGCTTCGAAACGTATTTCCTACACTCGTCATTTTTTAATCTTAAGAGAGCTTTGCTTAGCTCATTTGTTGCGGCTTTAAGTCTAAGCTTAGCTGCTGGGGATCTATGTTGTTGCCATTCGCGTCTTAGCCTTCGTTTTTCGTTCACAAGTCTTTCGATTTCGCTATTGGTAAAGATATGATTCTTTGCTTTATTTTCGATGCAAGGCGTTGACTGCTCTGCCGCTGTCGTTAGCATAGAATTCAGTACATTTGTCGCTTCATCTACGTGTTCTATGCAGTCTATAGAGTATCTGGTATGAATATGAGTGGCTATATATTTCTTATATTTAATCCAGTTAGTTTTAGAAGACGTCAATCTGAAGGGTGACTCAGTAACAATAGGACTTTCAGCTAGATAAAAAATTACAGGTGAGTGATCTGATGAGAGATCGAAAGTTGTCGTGGTTGTAACGCGAGATCTATCTACCCCTTTAACAATGGCGAAGTCAATCAGGTCGGGGATTTTTCTTGGATCAGATGGCCAGTATGTAGGCTGACCAGGTGATAAAAAATCAAGCCTGCCCATGCTGTTAATTAGGGTGCTATACAATTGCCTTCCTTTCGGGCTTATCAGACGGGAGCCCCAATGCGTGTGTTTCGCATTAAAATCTCCAGCTGCTAGGAATTTATTACCTAAAGTGCTAAAGAAAGCTTTAAATTTATCCTCGTTTACCGGAAAACGCGGAGGACAATAAACAGCAGACAAAACTAAGTTATTGTTTCGATTTTGTAGGCAAATTGACGTTGCCATTAAAAAGTTTTCAGCATGTGACTGCAGGGGAAAATGTTTAATCCTGCTTCGGACTAAGATCCCAGTACCGCCATGCGCTTTTCCGTCAGGGTGATTTGTTTTATAAAATTGATAACCAGGTATGGAAAAATTATTTTTATCTGTTAAATGCGTCTCTGAGAGCAGCATGACATCAACAGATTGCTTGGAGAGGAAGCGAACTAATTCTAACTTATGTTGGCGGACGCCGTTTGCATTCCATGAGCATATGTTTAGTATGCTCATTTTTTAGCGATAAGAATTTGGAGCATTTGGTTTTGTGCTCGAACTAACTCTTGAAGAGTATTTTGCATGCTTGACATGAATTGAGTCATACACTGTGTCAGACTGAAAATCATGTTTTCTAAACTACTACTTTGTGGCTGAGGGGGATTTTGGGAGTTTATTCCGGACTTTAATGCACTGGCGTAAGAAAAGTTGGGGTTAACAGACGCGTTTGTTACAAGATTTTTAGGCGGAGGGCCTTGAACCATCAACATTTTTTTTGAGGGTTGCGTGCAGCTTGCTTTTGCTGCGCTAGTCGGCTTTTAAGTTCCTTATAGATAGGACAGCCTCTGTAGTTGGCTGTGTGATTTCCCCCACAGTTGCTACACTTTTTTATAATTTGGTCAGTATTACCCTTAAAATTACAGTTTGTAGAATGGTGGAACTCTCCACATACAACGCAGACAACGCGTAGGGTACAATATGACTTTGTATGGCCATACTCCTGACAATTCGCACATTGAACAGGTCCGCTTCGCTTAAGCGGTTCCTCAACTACAATTCTACGGTGAAGAAGATACCGCAGATTGTAAATGGGATGATTCTCATTTTTCTTTAATTTTGTGCCGTCGGGGCATAAATCTATTTTAAACATGGGTTGAGGCACTTTTTGTTTATTAAAAATATTAATTACGGCTTTCACCTGTAAGCCTTTTTCCTCAAGCGCTTGTTTTATCTCAGCCGGCTCTATATCTGATTCCAACCCTTTAATAACGACGGAGAGACCTTTACTACTCTTAAGCTGATATGTGTAGTAGCTCTTTTTATTGTTATCAAAATGTTTAACCACAACTCGATAATTATTCTCATTATAGACCTGGATTTTGGTCTCGTAAATGTTTCCCCGAGTTTGTGGGGTTATGTGGAAATTATCTTTTCCTATAATTTGAGTTAAACTCGTTACCAAGAGATTGGAGCTACGCTCACGAAGGTAAATTGGAGGTGGTTTTGGCGTTTTAGGAGCCGAATTAATAGTGCTCTCTTCAGAACTTGCGTTTTCACTTAACGCAGCAAATCTATTTCCCGCCAAAACATTTGTTGGAGCCGAAGTTGAAGTGGTTTTATTAACTTTAGCTTTGCCCACATTTGTTTTTTGAGGGCTGAGCTTCCTTTTAATATTAACGTAGCGATCCATACCTGTCTGGATCGCCGACTCGTTTGATTTTGCTTTGTGCGCAGTGTCAGGAGTATTAGTGTTAGTAGCTATTTGGCTATATTTTTCGGTGCTTTTACTTGTTGGTGTTGTTGTTGCGCGCTGGCTAAGCCACTGTTCGTCGCTTTGTAAGCGTTTACAATTGACGAATTATCTTCGTTAATTACTACATAAGCATTCTTAACATTTTGAGCGCCTACAGAGTGACTACGAGATCGTTTAGAGCTTTCGCTTTGCATGCGTGCTTTTTGTATAGTTATCTAGGTACTTAGCTTGAAGCTGAGCTTCGAAAAGCACCAGCTTCAAAGCTTTTATGGTGAGTGTCTATACTAGATAGTGGTTTTGGTCGGACGCTAGTGGGAAAAAATACAGGGAAGTATGTGAAAATTAAATAGAAAAGGTTTAAATGACGGAGCCCAAGGCAACAACAAAGCCTAAGGGTTCTTATTTAGTTTTGGAAAAATTACTTCTCACCTTTGAATGATCACAGCTGCTATCCTCCAACCAGATCTTGGTGTTCTTCAATTGGCCTTTCGGTTATGGTGGCTCTCGACCAGCAATATCGGTGATATTCGGGTTATTTTACTTTTTGTTTAAACAAACTTTGCCAGCGCGAAAACTGACGTCTACGCGGCGAGGTGACCAGGTGTAGATTCCCTTTTTATTAAATTTAGAAAAGTTTTTCTTTCCATTTCACTGATATGTATATGTATGAAGTTTTGCAGCCATTGCTCATACCTACATCCACATATCGAAAATGTTCGATGTGAAATCATATGCGAAACTTTCAACGGAAAATATTTCTCCCTTTGCGAACATACGGTTTACAGTTGTGTAAATGCGGAAATGTTTTTTACACTGTGCCAAAAAAAAAAACAAAAAACAAAAAGAAAACTAACTTCCAAAAGGATGAAGAATATTTTTATTCCGGAAAATGCTGCACATGTACAGCATTTCAAAGAGTTTGTGGTCAAATCATTCAATTTTCTTGCCAAAGGATCTATCGACGTGAGTGAAACTTCGTGTGATGTCGATGTAATGAAATTGGCTTTCTTTTTGTTGGTTTTTTTTTTTTTTATTTTGAACTCTTCAAAGAGCTTCAAAGAACTTTAAATCGAGTTGAAAATCCTTTTTGTTTTAAAAAAAAAAAACGTTTAACAACTTTATTCCATATTTTGAATATGGAAATTTTCTATCAACTTTGGAATCTTTATTCAGAAAAAAAAATTAGGTACTAGTGTTGCAACGAATGTCAATTTTTGGCATTCGCGAATGCGAAGTTTTCGATTTTATAGCGGGGCTTAGCCACTGATTCTGAATGGCTACTCAGCTCTGAGAGCCCACCCAGAAAACACAAGTCAAATGTTTGCGATTTTTTTGTTCTTAAATTTGAATCCAAATCTGATTCGCAAATCGAGAAATATTGTTTGATATTTGGGCATGTCGCAGAAATCGAATACGACAGAAAACGTTCGATTTCGCTTAAATTTGTATGGAAATTTCATTGATTTCGAACGATTTCAATCGTATTCGAAGACTGTTTTATGAGAAGATTCATTTACGAGTCTTTTTCGAGCCTCCTTCATGATTACAAAATGATTGATCACATGCATGATTAAAAGAAGACTTGAAAACGACTCTTAAATACGTTTCAAAAGCGAGTCGTATTCAAATTACAAAAACAAAATATAGAGCAATCGACAATTAATCACGTAGGGGATTGAAATGTGATCATTCAAATTGTTGCTATCTTATATTTCACTCAATATTTGACTCAAAATTGAATTGAATGGAATTCGAATTTAAAGTTATAAAAAGTTATAAACGAAAAATTTCCATGACTTTCGATTTGGAAAGCTTGGTGTCGACGGGTGAGCACAGGACTAGAAAACGAGAGTTCCTAGGTTCAAATCCCACATAAGACAAGGAAAAATAAATTGTTAAACCTATAATAATAATAATACATATAACAATATACACGGAAAAGCAATCGATTATAAATAGGAGTCGTAGAACACTCCAAAATGATAGCAAAAATGAGCCGTAGAAGACTCGAAAATAGTAACAAATATGATTCGAAAATGATAAGAAATATGACTCGAAAACGACTCGCAAATGATAACAAATATGGCACCCTAAGACGAGTTGCGGCTAGGGTTCCAATTTCTCCCGACAAAAGTATCATTTTTGATCAGAAAACGAGCGCATATTTGATCTTTTTTAATCAGAAAGGCGACTCGAAAAAGACTCGCTTTTGATCAAAAATTTCAAAAAATGCTAGCTGGGATGAGAATAAACCTTTTTTTTTTCAATTTGAGAACAAAGTCCCCTTTCTGGAAATGAATCTCAAATTGAAATCAAACGTTTGACATTTGATAATCGGGCATTAAAATCGGGCTGTAAAAAAATGCCTTTCAGTTAATTTTTCAATATTTCAATATTTTTCAAGCAAAATATTCGCCGATTCTTCCGAATGCAAAATATCAAAATATATGGGCATTTCCAGGTAATCGTACGCGGAATTCGTACGCAAATAGAGTTGAATAGATTTTACAAAAATGGGAGTGACTCCAAGAAATTGGTGTCGATATGTTCCACTCAGAGAGTTTATCATTTGAAAAAAAAATTAAGTAGATTTGAAATGTTTGAGTCGGAAAAATCGAGCGAAATAGGGCAATATCGTACGTGACCAAAAACGGAAGTACTTTTGAGGTACTTGTAAAAATGTGCAAACCTCTGCGAATGAATGGAGTTTATTTTTTTGTTTCTAATTTCTTGCACTAAGTGAAATATTTCTCCTTTTAAATTCGTTATCTTTAAATTAAAAATATCTTTAGCTGATTTTATAGGGAACAAAGTTCATATATCTTACGTGACGTATCGTACGTGACATAATTTCCCCCACTATTATTCTTCATTAATGACCAATAAAAAATATTTTTTCGATTCAAAAAACAATATATTTATAACAAACAAAGACAGTCCCGGTTAAATTTATTGTTTTTACGGAATTATTCGGCGTTAAGTTTTCGCTGCCACCCAACCCTGTCATATACTTAATTAACTCTTATTTTTCCCTTGAATGAATACCCAGCTCATTTGTTGCTCATTCTAAGCTCATCTTTGTTGCCTCGTAATGAATTTTAGACATGATTTAAAAAAAAAAAAAAAAAAAAAATTTCAATTGGGCTCTCAACAAATCGTACTATTTTTAGTACTTACGATATCGTACGTGACCAGCTTGCTTGGCTTATAAATTTTTTGTTTTACGAAATCAAAAAATTTTTTTTTTAAATCTATTATTTGCCCGATGGCCTTGTTTTGGAAATTAATTTTCGTTCACCTGCGACCGACAAATAACAAATGAGGAAGAAAAACAACATTTTTGGTCATCGTACGTGACATTAGAATAGCATCCAAGGAAAATAAAAAAAACACCGCTAATCGAACTCCTTATTTTCTCTTTGCTCATGAATCTACTTAATTGTTGTTGTAACAATAATTTGAAAGTAGAAATGCAATGTTACAAATAGCTGAAGTGAGTCGTTTGAAGAGAGGAAGTAGTTGATCAAAACTGCTTAAAATGAATCAACGAGACAATTGACTTTAAGCCGTTATTTTTTTCTTTCAAATTTTAATAGGCTGGAAATGCTTCCAGATAATTAAATTTTAGTATTTTTGCCTTCCATAGCCAGTGTTGGAAAAAAATTTCGAGCACTTTTATTTTTTCAGTC